>CAIGQQ010038027.1:4713614-4744974 GCA_903798035.1 Danio albolineatus | reverse complement strand
TTTTTTTTTTAAATTTGTTGACTAAAACTAGTCTAAAATCTCATAATTTTCCATTAAACGAAACTATGAAAATAGTCATGGATGATTCTGACTAAAATAAGACTGAGATGCTCAGAGTTTTGTTGACTAAAAGCTGAGTCGACTAAAAAGAGGATGAATGTGACTAAAACTAAAATGTCAGCTTCACACAAAGACTAGACTAAGGCCCCGTTTACACTAGTGCATTTTCGTTTTAAAACGCATAAGTTTTGCTATGGTTACGCCATCCGTCCACACTTCGCCGGAGTTTTCGAGCCACGAAAACGGAGCGTTTTGGAAACGCTGGAGAGGCTGTTATCATTCTGAAACGCTGCTGCTCCATGAGATCTGAGATACTGAGATCCGCTACGTGATTGGGGCTTTTGGGTCATTGCGTATCCTTCCCTTATTCGTCAAGTGCACATGACTATAACGCCACCGGCAGACGGCAGAGCAGCCTTCACTGTAAACACTGTATTTTTGATAGCCATGGATATTTTATATTCATTTGTTACTTTAAGTAACAACTCAACCTCGTCGTCTGTCCACAAAAAGACCTCTCTTGCTTTCTTTACCATTGCGTTCATCGTTCAACCAGCGTTTGTTGACTAACAATAACCAAATGCCGAGCGAGACACGTGCTTCCTGTTTATACTTGAACACGCATGCCCAGAGTGCGCGAATGGTCACGTGATATACGTTTCTGGTGGCGTAGTGTGGATGGAGATCTGTTGAGAGACGCTGGGTGAAACGCTAGTGTTGACGCGGATCATTTTCATGCTCAACGCTGTTTTAAAACTAAAACGCAATAGTGTAAACGGGGCCTAAAACTAAAATTAAAACAGGTCACCGACACTACCTCCATGGCCTACTTAACGATGAACGATATACACGTATATACATAATAATAGTCATTGTGTGCTTAGCAGCCCGTTAGCCTTGCTCCTCATTCAAAGAGACCTGGCTGTTTTTTCCCCCTTGGTCTCTGACTAGTATTTGAAGTTTTGGAGCACTGGCCACCTGATGGCAAAACTCTTTTTCATTTTTAATTGGCTGACCTTCAGTCACAGTCTAAGGCTGGGTGCTTTCTGAAGTAGCACTACAAAGTGGAGAAATGGGCCAATGGAGGGCATGGATGAGCTGACAGTGACTGTCTGATCTTGACTATCTTTCCCTTCGCTCCTCTCTCGCAGCATTGCTTTGAATCTTCTGTAGACTCAGAAGTCGCAGACTGTTTTCTGTGCACATAACCTATGCGTATATTTACTTTTATCATTGACATTAATATTCAAAATGACTAGAGTTTTCAGTTCGAATGTTAAATGCTTGCCTTAGTCAACATCACAAATAATATCATAACGTATCACGCGTCCACGCAATCAAAACAAGTTTAACGTTAAATTGTAAAATGGCAGAATTTAAATGTGCGCGTCGTCTTTCTAGCATCGATTATCTTTACGTTTGGGCTCATCTATATTCGTGTTCCTACAGAAGGAAAGATCCTAAGAAGATGTCAGCCGGCCACAGTAGTTTGGGCTCGGAGACGGTGGTCACGTACTTCTTTTGTGGTGAGGAAATCCCGTATCGGCGGATGATGAAAACACACAGCCTCACCCTCGGACACTTCAAGGAACAACTACGGAAAAAAGGCAACTACAGGTATTTTTAATTTTGACATGGGGTTTTAACTTATTTATTTATTTAAAAAAATATATAATTTTGCTCCGTATTTGTTGGTATTTTTGCCAGCAGTTGTGTTTCTCTCTGCAACAGTATGTTTAATATGTCAGGTTATTTACACTAGCGCCAGTTCTGGGGTTAAGATGACAAGTAGAGGGGGTGGGTGCGCAGAGAGCGAAAGAATGAGGGAATTTTAACTGTAGCCATTCGGTCACATCTGGTATTGATTTCATCTTAAGGCACATTTAATAAGCAGCTCTTTGAAGCTCAGGCCTTTCATTTGACGCACAAAGACTTGCACACATTTTTTAACAATTGTATCAAGCAACATTGCACTGCAGTTGTGTGCGTGTTTACATAAGACTATCATTTATTTTTTTAATGATTTCTCATTTATATCAAAGACTCTCTTTGTGTTTGCTTTATGTTTGAATGGGGCATTGTCAAATGGCCACCATTGGTTTTCCATGTGCTTGCTGTCTCCGTAAAAGCCCTTTTAAGCACACTGGGAACAGTTGAGGTACTGGTAGCTGTGGTGTTTTTTAGTTTTTATTTGCCGGCTGGAGAAAATCTTGTGCTGTTAAATAAGCATTCACAGGGCTATCCATGTAGATAACCTAAATAGATTTACACAGCAACCCAACTGCATAAGGTAGTTTGTTTTTCGAGTTCCCTATTCTTAACGTCGAAAAATTCCCAACGTTAAAGGCGCTTCTCTCAAAAGAGAGCTCCAAGCTGATGGTTTTAATCGCAGAAAATGTGTGGAGTTGGGTCATTTCAACATGGCAGTAATTCAACAAAGAACAGTACTGCCAGAGTTGCCAGACGATATTGGTGCCAGATGTTGCGAAGAGAAAATCTTGCCATATAAAACATGTTCCAATGGAAAGACTTTTCTCCTTTTCTTTCTTCTTCTCCCTCACTTTTTTTTTTCTCAAATAAATAAGAGCCATGCTGCCCTTTTGAAGATTTTGCGGAGGAGGATATAGCTTATTCTCCAGAAATAAGGATGTAATTATGTGCCATGTTGCAGTATTCTAGTTTGTCCCTCATTTATGAAGTTGGGCTTGGGCAGTGGCAGAACAATGGATTGTTTCCGACGTATTGAAAGAAGAAAAGAAACTTTGTTCTCATCGGTTGTTGTTTTGAGGCATGGTTATTCCTGTGTGCGCACCGTTTCTGAGACTTGGTGGTGTTCGCTTGTAAAAACCGAGCATGCACTGCGGAGCAAGTTAGTAAGAGGGGGCATTTTCCATTACAAAGCCAATTACTGAGGCAAACCTCACCACTCCCTCCCCTCCCACTGTTTTCTCTTCCTTTTGGAGGAGGTGGAGATCATTAGTGCATCAGAGGTGGAGGGAAAGAGACAAATCAGATGTTCGAAATTAGACAAAGAGGTCATCCATCAAGGTCAAACACTAGATTAAGCCCTGACGCGTACCTTCAAAATGCGGTAATGAAGAAAGTTAGCGTAGACTCGGCGGCACCCAAAAATGTCAACCCTCGTCAAAGATCCCCGTCATTTGCTCACAGAGCTCCCAATTAGACACCGGAGGCCTTATGGTGCGTGGCTGGTAGTTTGACAGACCCTCTAATTTAGGTAAAAGCTGCATTGTCCCCCAAATAGTGGAGTGCGATGGAGTGTCTGGCACAGATATTTAACAGCAACATGAACTTGTCGACAGATGTGAAGCCAACGTATTGAAAGTATACCCATTATCTATGCATTTATGAGTGACCGTGCTGACGTTCTCTGTTTCAGGTACTTCTTCAAAAGAGCCAGTGATGAGTTTGAGTGTGGTGCTGTGTTCGAGGAGGTTTGGGACGACTGCACAGTTCTGCCAATGTATGAGGGCAAAATCCTCGGCAAAGTGGACAGAATGGACTAAAAGGACATGTGGAATTACCCAGCACTCGAAACTAACTCAAAGAGCTAGAGCTTCATAACTCAAAACGGATGTCCGATGAAGACGTTTGGCTCACAAGCTATTGAAGGAATACTGGCCAATGAAGTACAGAGGGATCTGAACCAGCGTAATGTGGAAAACTACGACGCGAGATGTTCTAGCCAATGAAGACTCGGTCAACTTGCTCGTTTGGACTACAATTCACCAACTTTGCTGCGTGACCGTACCGTGGACTGCCGACCAGCAATCGTGATTCTAATTGTAGATGTGTGTACATGTGTTGGATGCAAGAGCGTGTGCATGTGTATACAGAGGTGCTCATATGTACACAGTTATAATATGCTTCTATCACAAGTTAAAGACTTTATTACTATTTATTAAACTGTCATTCCCCTCATACCTGTGTTCAGATGATGGACAAGCTGCTTATTTTATTGGGAGATATTTCCAATGTCTAGAGTCAGGCCACCTTAACTCAACGGACTGCACCAGGAACCTTCTCTTCTGACCAATGAGAACAAACTGTGCTTTAGACCAGCACGCCTCTGCAAGCCTCTCTGCTGATATGGTGGATATTTCAAGCTTTATCCCCCAGCCAATAGCCGATGATGTGTTGCATCTTTAGTGCCTTTGGTTTAAGGTCCAGACATTGCACAGGAACCAGTAGCCTTGTCCTGGAGCCTACTCCAAAACTATTTAAATGGAAAAAAAGAGTAATAAAAAGTCAGACTATTTTAAAGAAACAACTTAATCTTGAATTCAGCACTGTCTGAGAGATCAGAGGGTGTGCATGGAAGGGTTAATGTCCTGTGTAAACGCTGACTGGAAAGACCTGGAGTAGCTGATTTGAAAGCGCTAAGCTCCAGGGCAAAATCTCGGAATGCATTGGCATGAGCGGATAAGAACATGCTATTGCTAGTGTATTATACAGTACCTGTGCCTACATGGATACCATGCTGTGTGCTGCCCTGTTTCAGGGTGTGAATTTTCCCTTGCTTTTCTGAGGGGTTTATGTTAAAAATAATTTTTTTAATGCTTTGGATATCTTGTAATCAGTACATTATGTTTCAGTGTTTTGCTCCCCCAACTTTGTTTGTGTTCCACTTAAATGTAAATTATGCATTATATAGAGCTTCATTTTAAAGATGACTTGGTACTTTATTGTAATTATGAAGAGATGTAGCCTTTATTAAAAGTTATATTTTTTAAATGAACGCCAGTATGTTTGTGTGATCACTGTGTATTTGTGTTTGGTTCAAAGAGACCGTTCAGGTGAAGTTGAGGGTGCGCTAAACCATGCCTACAGGCGTTTCCCGGTTTGTTTGACAAGTGTGAGTGCTCCCGAATTAGGCCCAGATGTGGTTCACTAGGCCAGCCTTGGAAGAGGTGTGCCAGAGCGCAGTTCGGTTTTGCTTTGGTGCGGTATGCTTGTAATGTGAGTGCAAAGCACGCCTGAACTCGAAACTGAACACACGACGTCACTTTAGTGACTTTTTCTTACAGATATATTAATCATTCTTACTTCTCGATGAGCGCAAACTGTCGTAGTTTATTAAGTGAAGTTTATTTCTAAACTAATTTCGAGAGGACCACGTGCAGATGATTGCTCGCAGCTGGTCCCGCATTATCCAATTTATGATTCACCAATCAGATGAGTCCTAAGCCACTATATATACACCCTAAGTTCCATATCACAGCCATCTTCGTTTTGAAGAATCCCCCCCTCCACCCCTACTCCTCCTCCTTTCCTAGATGGGTGGCATGGTGGCCCAGCGGTTAGAACTGTTGCCTCACAGTAAGAACATCACTGGTTCTAGTTCTTACCAAGCCAGCTGACGTTTCTGTGTGGAGTTTACACGTTCTCCCCGTGCTCACGTGGGTTACCCCCGGGTTCCCCGGTTTCCTCCCACCGTCCAAAAACATGCAACTTAAGTTAATTGACTAATACAAATCGGCACTATAGACATGTTCCTAGTAAGTAGTTATATTTTCATAGCAATCACTATCTGTCATTAGCTACCCGCAGGGGAGTTTTCGAGACCTACCTGTGCTCAAACTCTTCTCTCGCCTTGCGAACGGGAGGGAGCCCTGGGCTCGAGGATCTTATGAGCTCAGGGCTCTCTCCCGGGACAGCATGCCAAACAAGCTTTATAATCAATCATCAGCTTAGTGTGAACTCTTGAAAGACGTAAACCCCTCGCTGCATGTCAACTGCACCTTCAGCAAACCTCCTAACACATGCAGCACAAAGACTTTTATGATCATTTCAAGAGTTCGATTATGCTCGACTAGGATAGCAGGTTTGGCATGCTGTCCCGGGAGAGAACCCTGAGCTCGTAGATAGATAAGCCCAAGGTTCCCGCCTGGTCATTGAGCATTAGGAGGGATACGAGATCAGGTGTTTCCTTAAGTTTGTACTTTGGCAAATATGGTGGTTCTGATAGATTCAGTATGTGTTTTAAGTGCTTGTGACTGTTATTACGATTTGTTTATGTGCATGTTTTTAGACTGTGGGAGTAAACTGGAGGACCCGGGGAAAACCTACGCGAACACGGGGAGAACATGCAAACACCGCGCAGGGAGTGAAGATAGGCTCAATTAGAACTTGAACTTTAACTATGGCCCGCTGAGCCGCTGTGTTGGCCGAACGAGAAGGGGAATGATAGAGGGGGGGAGGGGTCCATAAACAAAGATATGGAATGAAGTTTAGGTCGGATATTTATAGTAGTTTTAGAATGATCTGATAGGCCAGCTAATGATTAGCGATAAGGATCAGCTGTAGTCAATCATATCACATGCTCCTCTCGAAATTAGTTTGTGAAACTTTAATTATGAGCATCAAAGGTTGTGGATCTGTTCGACAAAATATTTGACTGCGTGTCACTGCATCCCAAATGACTAAAACGATATAACTAAAGAAATCTCCACTGTGCTAAATGAAAGCACGGTAACCCTTTATTTTGATGGTCCATTTGAGTATTAGTAGACTGTGTACTTCAGGGGTGCTCAACCCTGCTCCTGGAGATCGACCTTCCTGCTGAGTTCAGCTCCTACCCTGATCAAACATACCTGAACCAATTAATTAGGACCTGAACAGCACTAGATAATTACAGGCACGTGGGTTTGATATGGGTTGCGACGGTCTGCAGGACGGTCGATCTCCAGGAGCAGGTTTGGTCACCCCTGCCTAGTGAGAGTATGGCCAACCATGCCTAGTGAGAGTATGCCCTCAGTCTGTCTGGATTATCATGGAATTTTAAAAGGCATGTTCAGATCTCTCTCTCTTTTTTTATTTTTATTCTTGCAGCCTACAGGGTACGGTGGCTCAGTAGTTAGCATTGTCACCTCACAGCAAGAAGGTCACTGGTTTGAGTCCCGGCTGGGCCAGTTAGCATTCTCTGTGGAGTTTGCATTTTCTCCCCATGTTTGTGTGGGTTTTCTCCAGGTGCTCCAGTTTCCCACACAGTCCAAAGACATGCGCTATAGGTGATTTGGGTAAGCAAAATTGGCCGTAGTGTATGTATGTGAATGTGTGTACAGGATGATCAGTCACCGTACGCAGGGTCCGAACAAGTTCCTCCAAGACATCCCACTTCTGACACCAACTTGTAGTGGCTATTTTCTTTAAGAAGGCTCTCTCAGTGGTCAAGAAGACAAATTCTTACTCAAAGTATCTTTTAAAGTTTTATTCTTTGCAAAGAAGGTCAGACAATCATACAGCAGTGTGAGACACAGAAACAGAGTGTGTTCTCTTTTTATCTAGTTTGTAATGCCCACCAGGTCATCAGTGACATACAGGAAGAATCACAGTTTCATCAACGCTCATACTTCACCTTTGACCATCTATATCAGGGATCACCAAACTTGTTCCTGGAGTTCCGGTGTCCTGCAGATTTTAGCTCCAACCCTAATCAAACACACCTGAACACGCTAATCAAGCTCTCACTAGGTATACTTGAAATATCCAGGCAGGTGTTTTGAGACAAGTTGGAGCTAAAACCTGCAGGACACCGGACCTCCAGGACCGAGATTAGTGATGCCTGATCTATATTTCAGTCTTACCTCCCGCCCGAACATATAGCTTGTTATGCATCCAGATCTTGTCTGGTGATAAACAGATGTTAAAGTGGTCACACATAGCCTAACTTAATAATGTATACATAGAAAAAGAATATTTGGTGGTTCATTCCACTGTGGCGACCTTAGAGATAAATCAACCGAAGAAAAATAAATGCAACCTAAAGTTATTTCATGACAACCTTTACAAACACATGCGGCAATGTCAGCATTTCTTGTTACTCTGTTGTAAAACTACAAATATTTACTCTTATTTATTTATTCATTTATTTTTTTGCCATAAGAGCCATTGGTTTCCCCATTTATAAAAAAAAATTAACTGAGATGAAAATGTTTACCATACAATCATATAAATCCTACTACATATTTGATCCATGAATGACTAAATGATCAAAATTAATAAAACTGTTCAAATCTGTCTCTCAATGGCATTACTAAAATCTTAATTCACCAGCATGGACCACGCCACGCTTTGAGCTAGACTTTACTGTAGGGATGTAGGGATGGTAAGAGAACAGTGGGTTGAAGGGGGGTAAGAGGATGACTGGTGAATAGGCAGGTAGGTTGATCAGGTGTCCTACTATGCCTAGTGACTCAGAGTGGGGGTAGTGTCTCTTGTGATATTTTGGCAGAGCGATTGGACCCCCCCATTCAACCTACATGTAGGAGTGAAAAGGGTTATAGGATTGTGAATGGGAAGCCAGGAAATAGAGAGAGGGAGGGTGGATTTATAGAGAACGAGAAGAACAGTGATAGAGGGATGGTCTTCCTTAAATAAGTTTAAGGGAGTAGGTGATTGGTTACGGCAGGGATGTCCAAGCTCGGTCCTGGAGGGCCAGTGTCCAGCAAAGTTTAGTTCCAACCCCAATCAGTAACACCTGGGCTAGCCAATCATGCTCTTACTAGGCTTTCTAGACACATCTTTGCAGGTGCGTTAAGGCAAATTGGAGCTAAAATCTGCAGGACACCAGCCCTCTAGGACCGAGTTTGGACACCCCTGGGTTAAGGAGGCAAAGTGAGGCGTGGTTCTGCCGCTGAACCTTTGTTAACAAATTAACTCCATTTAAAAAATTTAACGATCGACACAATGGATATTGTAAATATAATTAATATTTCTTTATGGAATTGTAACTTTTTTGTCAGTCAGAGTAAGGGAATTTGACGTGGCTTAGAGTGGGAACCCTGTTATTGGAAATCTAAACTATAATAATATAACAATGCAGATTTGACGTTGAATTTTAATTTTGAAATACTGCTGTTTTGGTGACACAGTGGCGCAGTAGGTAGTGCTGTCACCTCACAGCAAGAAGGTCTCTGGTTCGAGCCTCGGCTGAGTCAGTTGGCATTTCTGTGTGAAGTTTGCATGTTCTCCCCGTGTTCACGTGGGTTTCCTCCAGGTGCTCCGGTTTCCCCCACAGTCCAATGATATGCGGCACAGGTGAATTGGGTAGGCTAAATTGTCCGAAGTGTATGTGTGTGAATGAGAATGTATGGATGTTTCCCAGAGATGGGTTGCAGCTGGAAGGGCATCCGCTGCGTAAAACAAATGCTGGATAAGTTGGCGGTTCATTCCACTGTGGCAACCCCAGATTATTAAAGGGACTAAGCCGATAAGAAAATGAATAAATGAATACTGCTGTTTTTCTTTAAAGAGTGTAGTCCCCTACGCCAACAAATTTCCCTTAAAATGTGTTTGCTTTTCTCAGTCCTCACCTCTGAGACCAGTTTAGGCTATCTGAGGGTGGCTTTCGGCAGTCTTTTACGCAGACCATTCTAACAGGAAGTTTGGTAAGGACATGATGAATGATAGCATGAGGATGTCATAAAGAGACTCCCTGATTGGCTGTTAATCCCATCCATTAAAGTGCAAGCAGGGCTTCTACCAGTAGGGGGTAACTCTGTGGCTGTTTGTACACCATAGAGGGCTTTGTTCGTGGATCATTCTCCCGTCAGCTCCCTCCAGCCATGTCCCAGCACCTCCATGCTTAATTAAAATCTCACCCCCTGTAGCTCCTTCCATGAGAAACCAACTCCAAGGTGAAGGCCTTTCCCAAAACACGCCTACTATTTCCTCCAGTACGTTTCTCAAGCTCCAGACTGGCCCGTTAGAAAGGAGGGCGGATTCTTGTCACCATTTTGGCAGAGAGTCCCAAGAGTTTATGTGAGAACAGTTTTATCTGGCTGCCTTAGTTCTACATTTCAAGTGTTCACCATAAAATAGAGGGAGGAGGTTTTAATGGTGATATGCTTTCCTTGAGTGCCTCTCCAAACTTGGACCAGGCCCTGGCCTTTACCTCTGCGTCGGGATACGTGAGCTTTGCCAGGGCCTGGGCAGCTGGTTTTTCCTGGGGCTAATTGGAGGATTAGAATGCCCCTGGAAGCACCACTGGCCCAGCATGCTCAGAGACAATGCTGCGGCATAATGAAGCACTTCAGACCCCGGTGAGAAATCCCAGCCATATTTGTTCCCATTATCAGCCTTTAATTTGCTCCCTCGTAGAAAATTAATAAATGCAGCAGTAATTTGGCCACTAGAGCCCTTTTTGTCTGCGTGTACAAGCTTGTACAAGCTCAGAGATAGGTTGAAGTGCTAAGTGTTTTCAGCATGTTCTACGCTTAAGCATTTCTGTTTTTTTCCCTCCTTTGAATGGAATGCCAAACGCAACCTGGCAGAGATCAGAGCACAGCTGACCCTTGACTTGTCACTTCCCTTCTCCTAATTGTCCTTCATTCCAGCAAGCTCTATTTTAAAGTTTCCTGTGCTTTGATAGTGAAATCATCTAGGAAACTCTTGGCTATATTTCCCCGAACGGCCCTGACCTTCCCACCTAAACGCAACCCTAACAACATCCTGCAATCTTTGCTGTGCCATTGTGGAAGGCGCAGGTGCCATCCGCCACGGCAAGTCCAGCATAACGTTAGCTGACTTCACTCCCGAGTCGTTTAGACAATGCTGCGACGTTGGATTGATGATATCAGTGCTCTCGTTTCCCATGGCACAAAGCGCAGCACGTGGGAGGCAGCGCAGTAACCATATCAGGCAGTGTGTGCCAGGGGCTCGCTCTGAGGAGCACTAACTGTTTCATTCACTTCATTGTGTGGGGTGGTAATTGGCATTAAGCGCTACTCTGGCGGCTTTAACCAGCTTCTGTGTGTGTGAAAGGGAGAGAAAGAGACTGCCTTAGTTCACTTTCCAGCCAAAATTAGCTCACATGGCAGGCCAGGTCCATTGTGCTATCTCACTTTTGTTACACTTTAGAGAGGAACTCCTAACTGGTTCAACCCCCCCCCCCTTCAAAAAGGTCTCTGTTGATAGATTTATTTGCCAGGTAAAAATGCTCGGCTGTGAAATGCGGGAGAAACAGAAGGGTGTGTGTGTGTGGGGGAGGAGGGTTAAAGGATAAATGAGGAAGAAAAAAAGAAGGAAAAGAGTGCGACAGAGACTGAGACATGGGCTATTGCCAAGAGACACATCAAAGCGCTCCCTTGATGTTTATTTTGAATGGGCACTAATGGTTTCTGAAGGCATAGAATTGTAGCAGGAAGACGAAAAGAAAGAGCGAGAGAGACAGACAGACAGAAGTATGGAGCCAGGCAGCAATCCTGTGAGGGCACAAATATTCTCATCTTGTGTCTCTAAAAGGAACAGCAGGGTGTGGTAATGCTGGAGATGCTAAGACCAGGTTATGATTACATCCACCCATGGACTGAGTGAGTTGCTTTGAGCCTTTGCCGAACAAGCTATGCGCGTCTTTGTTTTTACAGTTGATCAACCAATTATAAATGTTTTTTTCTTTTCATTTATGCAACCATTCTTTCGATTTTGAAATCAGCAATTATTTAAAGATGTTGAACTACAGCTAAATAAAGAAACGTGCGCATGTTTGCATGCTTGTGGGTCCTGGAAACAGAAAAAAGGAATCAGAAAATATGCCATATTGCTGTGGCTTCCCTCTGAACTCAAACAGTAGACGGCTGTAGAATATGTGATGTCTTCACTTGCTGTATAGAACCATGATGTTTTGCCCGCTTCAGTGGAGTTTCTGCTTTTAACACATCACCTTCAAAACTCATTCATTCGTTTTCTTTTCGGCTTTGTCACTTTATTAATCAGAGGGATGTACCGCCACCTTTACCAGCATATGTTTTATGCAGCGGATGCCCTTTTAGCTGTAACCCATCACTGGGAAACATCCACACACACTCATTCACATACATACGTTATGGACAATTTAGCCTACCCAATTCACCTATACCATGTCTTTGGACTTGTGGGGGAAACCGGAGCACCCGGAGGAAAGCCACACGAACACGGGGAGAACATTCAAACTTTACACAGAAACGCCAACTGATCCAGTCGAGGCTCAAACCAGTGACATTCTTGTTGTGAGGCGATCGTGCTATTTACTGCGCCACCATGACACCCACCTTCAAAAGTCATCTAACATGTTTGGACATTCCTGAACATACAGTTCAGATTTATTTTTATGATCACCTTTTGTTATTTGAAGACTGATACAAAGTATAATTGTTCTATTCATTCATTCATTTTCCTTCGGCTTAGTCTCTTATTATCAGGGGTCGCCACACCAGAATTACCGCCAACTAGTCTGGTTTTACCCAGCGAATGCCCTTCCAGCCACAACCCAGTACTGGGAAACACCCATACACTCTCGCATTCACACACACTCATACACTACGGCCAATTTTGTGTACCCAATTGACCTATCGCGCATGTCTTTGGGCTGTGGGGAAACCAGAGCACTCGGAGGAAACCCACGTGAACACTGGGAGAACATACAAACTCCACATAGAAATGCCAACTGGCCTAGCCAGAACTCGAACAAGTAGCCTTCTTGCTGTGAGGTGACAGTGCTAACCACTGAGCCACCGTGCCACCCATATTTGTTCCATGCATGCAGATGTATAGTACACTGTAATATTTAGGCCCCGTTTACATTAGTGCGTTTTAGTTTTAAAATGGTGTTTCAGCATGAAAACGATCCGCGTCCACACTAGCGTTTCACCCAGCGTCTCTCAACAGATCTCCGCCAACACTACGCCACCAGAAACGTATATCACTTGACCATTCGCGCACTCTGGGCATGCGGGTTCAAGTATAAACAGGAAGCATGTGTCTCGCTCGGCATTTGGTTATTGTTAGTCAACAAACGCTGGTTGAACGATGAACGCGATGGCAAAGAAAGCAAGAGAGGTCTTTTTGAGGACAGACGACGAGGTCGAGTTGTTACTTAAAGTAGCAAATGTATATAAAACATCCATGGCTATTGAAAATACAGTGTTTACAGTGAAGGCTGGACTGCCGGTGGCGTTATAGTCATGTGCGCTTGACGAATAAGGGGAGGATACGCAATGACCCAAAAGCCCCAATCATGTAGCGGATCTCAGAAGCCACGCCTCCATTTTCAAAGGTCTCCGTTTTCCCACGTCCACACTGAGACGGAGCAGCAGCATTTTAGAATCAAAACGGCCTCTCCAGGGTTTCCAAAACGCTCCGTTTTCGCGGCTCGAAAACTCTGGCGTAGTGTGGACGGATGGCGTAACCGTAGCAAAACTTATGCGTTTTAAAACGAAAACGCACTAGTGTAAACGGGGCCTAAATGTGGTTTATTTATCAGCTAGTTTTGAGAGGATCACGTGCTTATGATTGAACACAGCTGGCACCGAATCAGCTCAGTATCTTGCACCAATCAGATGATTACTAACACACCATAAATAATCAGAGCTTTTCACTCTGGTTATCTTCGTCTTGAAGAATCCCCCTTCCCCCCCTTCTCCACCCCTTCTTTGACAGGGAGGAACAGCGGCCCAGTGGTTAGCACTGTTGCCTAACAGCAAGTACGCCACACAGGCCATTCAACCTTTCTGTGTGGAGTTTGCATGTTCTCCCCATGTTTGCGTGGGTTTCCCCCGAGCTCCCCGGTTTCCTCCCACCGTCCAAAGACACACACCATAAGTAAATTGACTACTCCAAAATAACTTCCTAAGACAACTAATAACCAGATATCTCTGCACGTTCACAAGTAGGGGAGTTCTCGAGACCTACATGTGCTCAAACTCTCCTCTCGCCCTTCGAACGAGAGGGAGCCCCAGGCTCGAGGATATTCTGAGCTCAGGGCTCTCTCCCGAGACAGCATGCCAAATACGCTTTATTATCATTCATCAGCTAAGTGTGAACTCTTGAATAGCAATTCATGCAGCATTCAAGAATTTGTTGTTGATGATGGTGCTCTATATCTGAATTTAAAATACTAGTGTATTATATCACAAAAAGATATGACTTTATGTTTTATGTATGTCTCAAATGTCTCAGAATAAATAGAAAACAAAGGGTAGTAAATAAAAATCTTAACTGATCTGTTCTTATTGTACTGGTATATAGCATGTCACAGAGACCACTGTTCTATTTCTCTGCATCCCATGCAGTGTATATACCATATGCACAGAGACTGTTTGTTTGTATGCTATTCCAAACGTAGTGTCTTAATATGTGTCCTAAGTGCTTTGCCCTAAAGTTTATTTATTTTTTAACTGATTTTATTTCATCTGTGTTTAAAATACCTAAAAATATTAACCTCTTACACTTAGGTGCTATTTTGGGATTTCCGCCTGGATTTTGCCTACCCAATTTTAAAAGCTTCCCAAATCCACATGCAGAGGAGTAAATGCAAAAATGTGCTACTATTTTAAAGAAAACCTTTTAAATTTTTATGAAACACTGTTGAAAGTTATTTAAATAATTGTATATGTTGTCTGTGTTATCATAAACACTTAAAAAAAGAGGCGCTTTCTGTATTTTTTCTTTATAAACTCAAATTTAAAAGAGTACCTTTTAGGTTCTCTGTGGTCTAAATTTCTGTAATTAACTTTTGGTGGTTCCTGCACATGTCAGTAATCAAAAGAAAAAAGAAAAATGCCTCTATCATAATCTATGCAAAAGTTATTGTATTCCAACGGATGAGAGGTGCTATACCTTTTATATGTAATTTCCGCCTACCAAACTTTGAAAGTCTTCCATATCCAAATGCAGTGGTATAAATGACAAATTCCAGTGTTATTGGACAGAAAACCATTTGAATTTACAAAAGAAACTGCTGAAAGTATTAAATAATATTTGTTATGTTTTCTGTTTTATGATGAACCACTTCAACATTGGGCGCTTTTTTATTTTTTGTTCTAAAATGCTTTTTTGAAAATGTGTAGATAATCCCATAAGAGAATAAGACAACTCCAGACAGTTCTGCTTGAAACCAGCAGATAGCAGCAAACACTAGGAAAAAGAATTTTGTCTCTACCATAGAGTATGCAAAAGTTATTGTAATTCAACTGAATATTGGGAAAATATGGCATGCGGATAGACTATTGTTTTCATATTTTCACGATCTTTGGTTTGATCAAACATAATTCACTGTGTTTTGACCACATTATACATATAAAAGGATTACTTATGCACATCACCTCAAAAATAGCGGACAAATGGCCTGTTTTGAAGCACACAGCATAAGGTAAGAGAAAATGTAGCATTTGTGGCTTTCTGTGCGATCTGGGGCTGCTTTTTGATCATAAATATATTGTTTTCACTTCTGCGCCATAAAAAAACGCGGTGATTCATTCGACAACTGTTTGATATGTGAATATAATTCAGTAAAGTAATGCTAGAATCGTACGAGGACGGGCAAGAGCGTTTATTTGAGCTATGACTTGTACATGTGTGTCATATATGAAGCATATAAAAGTATGAAAATGACAGCTCGGGTATCCAGTATTTTGTTGTGTAATTAAATGTTAATAACTTTTGTACAGTAAAATAAAATCCTAAGTGATGCATATGTGCATAAAATATAGCTTCTATGCTTTCCAACGGAACCTCTTATAGGGGTCTTGCGCAACCATGGACCTTTAAAAATTAAAGGGAAGTTGATGACGTTACAGGACCCGGTACTGGGAGTTTGAGAGGTTAATGCTACAGGAAGTATATCCCTCCCCAAAATGTTCTTGAACCCCTTCATTGAGTGGATAGCTTCAGAACAATTCTTACAGTGCCTTTATTTTCAAAGGTCATCACGATATTGTTAAAATACCATTTTATGCACTTTCATCATGAAAGGTCACGCCGTATACCTGAAGAGCCCCTTGGAGTCTTTAAAGGTAAGCGACTGTGTCTGCTGCCATTGTCGAGTCAAGTGTTCCCATGAGCAAGTCTTTCTTCTTTAAGGACGGAAGACTATCCTTTTTTTGAACATCAGCTTGAAAAATGAAGGTTGGGGGGAAATCTATGGTCAGGGGCGACATAAGTGGGGGGAAATGGGTGGTTGAATAGGGCCGTGGCATGTGGGGGGGCCCTGGGCTGGCTGCCTTCGAAGATCCTGCAATATCCTTATAGTGTGTATGCTTGCTGCGCTCAAAAATATGATCCTAGCTGTTTTAACAAACTTCGTCAATCAACACACACACACTGCACTCAAATTTGGAAGATTGTATTAGATGTTTAGGAACGATGCTAAATGCTAATTATCTGAGAGGGAGAACTGTCTCGGTGGAGGGGAGCTAGAGAGTGTTAAGTGATGTAATAACAAAATGTACCACACAAATCATTCATTTTCTTTTTGGGTAGTTCCTTTATTAATCTGGGGTCGCCACAGCGGAATGAACCGCCAACTTATCCAGCATATGTTTCACATAGCGGATCCCCTTCCTGCTGCAACCCATCACTGGGAAACATCCATACTCACCCATTCACACACATACACTACTGAGAATTTACCTTACTCAATTAACCTATAGGGTGGGTAGTGGGTAGCGCTGTTACCTCACAGAAAGTAGGTCGCTGGTTTGAGCCTCGGCTAAGTCAGTTGGCATTTCTGTGTGGAGTTTGCATGTTCCCCGTGTTTGTGTTGGTTTCCTCCGGTCGCTCCAGTTTTTCCACACAAGTCCAAAGACGTGATGGATTGCAGCAGGAAGGGCATCCGCTGCGTAAAATATATGCTGGATAAGTTGGCGGTTCATTCCGCTGTGGCGACCCCGGATTAATAAAGGGACTAAGCTGAAAAGAAAATTAATGAATGAATGAAAGATCAATAATATAAAATGAGTCAAATTATTGTAAGCCACAGGCCTTAAACTATTTTTATTGCATGAATTCTTTAATAATTATTGAATGTTGAAGTTTTTGTTTAAAATTACACAAATTTTAATACACTTTTTCATTCTTAAAAACGTCTCAGGTACAGACACAGGATGCAGCACTGAGGACCGTCCATCTCTACAGGTACAGAGAGGGGTTTATTCCTTACATTTTGTAATGTAAATATTTTATGTCTAAATATAATTTTGGGTGTTTATATGCATATTTATGTATATCAATAAATAAATACATGTTTAAATACAGATGTTCATGTGTTTTTGTTCCACTGTGGGGGCACCACAGTAAAATTACGCATAGGGCACCCTTTTGGCCCTGTGTAAACCTACATGTTTGCGTCTAAACAGATCTGTGAAATTAAAATGGAGTGATGAAATAATGTAATAAAAGCTGTTACGTATATCTGGGCACAACAGTTTCGTTTGAAAACATTACAAAGACTGCAATCAGCAGCGTCTAGCTTTAGCACGTATGATTTGTTCCTGCATAAGAGGAAATAACTGTCTATAACAGCAGGTGGCAGTAGTCTGTATTCTCTAAAACTAGGACTATGGATATACAAACCAGGAAGAAAGTATAGCTTTTACCTGTTATGTTGGCCTGATTGTTGGTGCTTCTTGCTTCATGTAAATCTCAGCATAAGTTACAAATAAAATGTAACATGTAATGCAGAGTAAATGGCTATGTACATTAGTCTGAAGTAAAAATTATACATGAATGATCATTGTTGGCTATTACTTGAACCTGTAATGTAATCATATTCAATAAAGCACTTCATCTGAAAAGTTATTTAATTACTCAATATTAGTTAAAATCCCTATAAATCTCAATGCTTACAATTAAAATTAAAACATTAATTCTTTTAATTTGAGTCAAACCAGAAAGTTTTATCTTTAAACATTTGTTATATCTATCAAAACACCAAACTTTTCAAATTAATGACAGCATATTTCATACATACGCCGTTGACTGATTTGTTATTTCATGATTTCTTTAGCATGTGTAACTGTCAGACAAATTTAGCTAAAAAGTCAGGAAAACTATCATATCAATATACACATGCGCACAGAAACACACACACACACACACACTCCTCTGAATTGATTTATACACACCTGATAAATTTAAGTACAGTATTTAAGGCATATTATTAATTCATTTTCCTTCGGCTCTCCTTTGGTCATCAGGGGTCGCCACAGCGGAATGATTCGCCAACTTATCTAGCGTGTGTTTTACACAGCGGATTCCCTTTCAGCCACATCCCAGTACTCGCAAACACCCATACACTCTCATATGCACACATTAATACACCCCGGCCAATTTAGTTTATTCAATTCACCTATAGCGCATGTCTTCGGACTGTGGGGGAAACCGGAGCAGCCGGCGAAAATCCATGCGAACATCGGAAGTACATGCAAACTCTACACAGAAATGCCAACTGACCCAGCCACCGTGTCACCCAGGCATAATGCATTAAAGTGAAGAGTTTGATTGCAATTTTTTGACATTTGGATTTTATGATTAGAAATCACTGTTCAGATGTTCCCTTATCTATGTGTGAATTGCTGCCATTAACACAATTTAAGAATGAACATTTTAGGCCTACTACAAAATGTATTTTTTCATAAAACGCGATATCCGCCAGACCAGTTTCTTTACAAAGTGCGATATAATATTATACACTGCAAAAAATGCTTTATTTACTTAAATTTTTTGTCTTGTTTCTAGTCCAAATATCTAAAAATTCCCAAATCAAGCAGAATTTTCTAGACAAGGAAAACATAATGTCTTGTTTTAAGAAATAATATGCCAGATTGATGTGAGTTTTCCTTAAAACAAGCAAAATAATCTGCCAATGGGGTAAGCAAAATAATCTTATGTCAAAAGGAAAAACAAGATTATTTTGCTTACCCCATTGGCAGATTATTTTGCTTGTTTTAAGGAAAACTGACTTAATATTGGCATATCATTTCTGAAAACAAGACATTATGTTTTCCTTGTCTAGACAATTCTGCTTGATTTAAGAATTTTTAGATATTTGGACTAGAAACAAGACAAAAAATTTAAGTAAGTAAAGCATTTTTTGCAGTGTATAGCATATAATAGTCGAAGCGATGCCACCAAAGGAACACCCTTGCGCTGTTTCTGAATGCAAGGCTCAACACAAGAGCCTTCATCGTCTTCCTGGAAATGAGCAACAGAGGCTTAAGTGGCTAGGTTTTATCTTTAACGATAAAACCTAGCCACTAGGTGCCTGAAAACGTACCTAAACTGTCGTATGTTTGCGCTAACCATTTTAGCGCAGACTGCTTTGAGAATGCGGGACAATTCCACTCGGGATTCGCGAATAAATTGTTTTTGAAAAATGGATCAGTTCCAACAATCCGCGATCCTTTTTGCATATAAATCATACCAATGCAGAGTTTATCTTAGTGGATATCTTTATGTCTTGTCTGTATTTGTTTGTAGAACTCTGATATGGCGAACTTTATCAAACGCATTACGGATGATGCATGCATCGTTACATGGCGGCTGTAAAACTGTACAAAGACATAAATGTCTATTTTGTAACTACAACTCTGACACATTCTGGCTTATTCGGATTATTGATTCCTCAACAGTCGTCTCTGCTTGTTCTGTGTCCAAGTCCGGGTCGTACATCTACGGCTGAATGCTGGTCCTATCACTCATGTTGCTTCTCTCTGTCTGCCTGTCTGTTGCCGTACACAAAGCAGGGGTGCTCTTGGCTCCGCCCCCTTGTTAAGATTGGCGGGAAGTCGAAACTAATTTGCATGTGAAGCAACACACCCCTAAAACAGCGACCTATGTACACGCCCCCAAAATGACACTTTTTAACACATAATCAAACAATCTGAATGGTGTTTTGATCTGAACCTAGACTGGCACACTCAAAACAACCATAGTAGTGATATAAAATCTTAAAAAAGGGTTCATGTATGTGCCCTTTAAACAAAAACAATATGTTGAAAAGGCTTAACGTTAAGATCTGCCTTGTGTTTTGAGGGCCCTGTTTCGATTAAATGTGAAATGGGTTCTCTTTAAGCACAAGCCTGTTCGCTTGCCTCTGCTGAGAGATCTGTGTGACGGTTGTCCATCGTCGTTTCCTCTTATTGTTTGGTCTTCTCATGACCTCGTTTTTGTTGTTTTTATTATTGCTTTTTTATCTCCCTCTCTCAGCTCTGCGAGGGTATGGGTACATGGTCGAGGGGTCACAGTCTGTGAGGGGAAGAGTACATGTGCAAATTTTTATGGCTAACCACATGTGTTTTTGGATCTCTGAGCCTCTGTTTCTCATGGAAAGGCAGTTGGGGGTAGTGCGGGGTGGGGATGGGTTACGGGTAGGTTGGGGGGATATTGGTGGCAGAGTAGTTGGTGTGGGAGAGGAAAACATATGGTTCTTGTTTGAAGGGTTAAGATGAAGCAGCCATGTTTCTTCCCTGTGAAGTACAACGGAAATCCAAACATCCCCTCAGTGATTAAACAGTACGGCTTGGCTTCTGCGACGCCCTCATAGGAGAAACAACAAAACACACCATCATGCTAAATGGCTGCATAAACATAATAATGTGAATGGTAGATGGGGAAGGAGATGCAGCGTTCTTGGTATGTGAACAACATCAGTGATTAAGAGTTTTGTAAACTTTCCAATATCCCTCAGGCCCTCATGTGGCCATATTTTAGGGCTGGTAATTCAGTGATCAAGACGAAATCTGTAGACCAGGCAACTGGCAGCCTTAAATAATAAAAAAAAACACAAATTAAAATCAGTAAGAGAGACATTGACAAACTTAACTAGCTTTTATCTTGTATTGTTTGGTCAAACAGTACTCTCACACTTAAATTACTGCATTTGGCAAAGACAGAATGTTAAATTGCTTAAATCGCTAATAATTCATTCTCTTCAGGCAAGGGCGTAAATCTCATTTAACACTAGGGGGGGACAATAAATATAAAATTTCCCTTGAGCATTTTTTTGAAGGGGATACAAATAATACAATCAAATTGGACTTCTAAAGATATGTCCCCAGTTAAAAACTTTGACTCTATCATTATTATTGCAGCATGGAGATTCGGGTTCAATGACAGCAGATTTTTCTTCAAATTATTTATGTTGTAACTAACATGTTCAGTAATGTTCAGTAAAAAAAACATTAAAGAAACTGCTCATCCAAATAAAAAGTCATTATCCCGTCACCCCCTTACCTGACACTGTACATCTGACTGACCCTGCTCTGCTGTCCCTCAATATTTTCCTTTTGCTTTGCCTGTCATTGACATTGTGACATTAGTATTTTCATAAGCACCCATTCTTAAAGCCAAATTGCCTTATTATGTGAGCTTTTTGTATTTATTGGTGTTTAAGTGCACTTAAAAATGATCTTATGTCCACTTTCCTTTTCTCTGTCACTTTATCTAGTCACTGCAAGGCAAGATTAAACACAACAGTAATTCAAAGTGCTTTACATGAAGTACATAAAACTATAAAAAATAATCACAATAAAAACAAGGAATTATTTTTAAAAAATGGTTAAAATTGTTGTTTTGAATTACTTGTCATGTACGAACAGAATGGAAATTGATACAGAAATACAGTGGGTGAGTTCAGACGTAGTACAGTGCTAATTTAGCAAATGCACAGCTACAAAATATGCTAATTGTGGCCGTTTATGTTGTAAACATTATGCCAACTCGTCACAAATAAAACATTGCATGGCAAATGGCGTCGACGCGTTAGCTGCAGTGCACTTTGCAACAAGCTAATGCTAATGTTAACAAGATAGGTAATATTTCAATCGCTAATATAGCAGACACATGGATGGTAGGGGACATGTCAAAAAGGTCATTTCCAGTCACTAGTCTTTTCTGACAGAGTATTCGAGTGTCAGAATGTTGTGGGACTGCTACAGGAGATTTTATTATGGATTATAGTTCAAGAGTTCACACTTAGCTGATGATTGATAATAAAGCTTGTTTGGCATGCTGTCCCGGGAGAGAGCCCTGAGCTTATGAGATCCTCGAGCCCTGGGCTCCCTCCCGTTTGCAGGGCGAGAGGAGAGTTTGAGCTCAGGTAGATCTTGATGAACTCCCCCTCGGCTTATTTCCAGCTAGTGGCAGGACTGAGGTGAGGTGTATTCACTAAGAGCTTAACTATGGTATCAATTGTGTTTTCAAATTACTTATGGTGCGTGTTATTTGGACCGTGGGAGAAAACCGGAGAGCCCGGGGAAAACCCACGCGAGCACGGGGAGAACAAGCGAAACTCCGCACAGAAATGCCACCTGATTTAGTAGGGACTTAACCAGAGGCATTCTTGCTGTGAGGCAACAGTGCTTATCCATAACAGTGCCGCCGTGTCGCCCATCTGAAAGGAGGGAAAGTAGGGGTGGGTGGGGGGGTTCTTCAAGACGAAGATGTTGAGATAAGAAAACTTTGGTTATTTATAGGGAGTTAGAAATCGTCTGATTGGATAATCGATCATGAGCTGGAGCTGTAACAGCTGGGAACAATCATAAGCACGTGATCCTCTCGAAATTTGTTTATGGATAAACTTCACATAGCGAAGTAGGTTTTTATTTTAGCGTTTTTTTTTTTTTTTAAAGCATGACTGTTAAACCTGAACGCGGGTATGAATATAATAAAACACAAGCTTGTTTGTTAAAAGCTAATTAATAAAACTAAAAAGTAACTTTAAATCCTTACTTATTTTATTTTTCAAGTCATTATTTGATTACTTTGATTACTGATTATTTCTTACTTTACTTATTACTTTCAAAAGTCATATTATTGTGTAACTCGCGTTATTTATAATGCATTACCTCCAACACTGTTTATGGCTTTTTATGCTTTGTTTCTTTGTCTATGTTAAGCTGCTTTGGCACAATCTACATTGTAAAAGCAATGTAGAAATTGCTTGTACAGTTCTTTGGTCTGCACATGTCATTATAAAGTGCTTTAAAAATAAAGTGAATAATTGAAAAATGAACACATTTCCCACTGTGATTAAGTTCTTTTTTATTCAGGGATATACAGTAAAGTCCAAATTATTAGCCTTCCTGTGAAATTTTAATTATTTAAAAAAATATTTTCCAAGTGCTGTTTCATGGAGAATTTTTTTTCAACAAGTTTTAGGTTTTAATTCTAATGACAATTTATTTTGTCGTTGCCATGACAACATTTTACTAGCTATTTTTCAAGTTTTCAGCTTAAAGTGCAAGTAAGTAAGTGTACACGAGAAAGACCAACGCTATCTCAAGGCAATTCGTAACTTTTTATTTAGTGGCTAATTCGTATGAATTCGTACGATGTAATTCGTACAATTCAGTACGATTTGCTCATCAACCAATGACGGTTGTGTTTAGGGGTGGGGTTAGGTGCCACGCCTCCTTATTTAAATCGTACATTTTCGTACGACTGAACTCGTATAAATTCGTACGAATTAGCCACTAAACTGCCAAAACGTAAAATACTTACGTTTTCTCGTGAGATCAGGCTGGAAAGACATATGATGAACCAAAGCTAATTGCAAACAACTTTTCCCACAATCAGAGAAGAAGCGTACGAATGTATAGAAGGTGCTCGGTGTCATTCACACAACTACTAAACACCATCATGGCAACACAAATAAAATTATAGTAATGCATTATAATGCAACATTTGATAAAACAACAGATCAATGAAAAGATAAATAAAAAAGAACTATAGTAATGTTAACAAAAAAACACAAAATGTGTCATGCAGGGAAATTCGGGAAAGTGAATTGACTGATATTCAGCTTACACATTAAGGAAACTTACTGTTAAACAGGTTACAGAGTTTTACCGTAGCATTTTTACTGTTGAAATCACACTTTATACAGTGTATTTTGTAAAAATACTTGGGAAATATTTGAAAAAGAAACAAAAATGAGCCGGAGGGCTAATCATTTTGCCTTCAATGAATGAAAGGCATTATAATTTGAACAGCATCTACGTATATGTTAGTCTTTTTTAAAATTAGTATTCCCGAGGTCTCCATAATCCTGGACCAGGCTGTATCCTGAGCAGCTGCTGTGGTGGTCATGGAGGAGTGAAGAGCATGAGACTGATTCCTGTAAGACCTCAGTGACAGACGAGGCCTCGCTTTGATCCCGAAGGACCAGCCTGTTCACCAGCCGGTGACCTCTCTCACCTGCAGCTTCTCCATGATGGACGTCCAGCGTTTTCCAGCCTCTGGCACCTAGACTGCATCTCTGCACAAGACGTTTGGCCATAGGAGAAATGGTCGTGCCCAACTGAGCCTGGTTTCTCTCTAGGTTTTTTTAATCCTTCACAAGTTATTTCCGGGCGCCACGGTGGCCTAGTGGGTAGCACGTTCGCCTCACAGCAAGAAGGTCGCTTTTTCGATCCCCGGCTGGGCCAGTTGGCATTTCTGTGTGGAGTTTGCATGTTCTCCCCGTGGTTGCGTGGGTTTCCTCCGGGTGCTCCGGTTTCCCCCACAGTCCAAAGACATGCGGTACAGGTGAATTGGGTAAGCTAAATTGTCCGTAGTGTATGTGTGTGAATGAGAATGTATGGATGTGTTTACCAGAGATGGGTTGTGGCTGGAAGGGCATCCGCTGCGTAAAACAAATGCTGGATAAGTTGGCGGTTCATTCCGCCGTGGCGATCCCGGATTAATAAAGGGACTAAGCCGAAAGGAAAATGAATGAATGAAGTTATTTCCTTGCTGCTGTCGCCAGTGGCTTGCATGGTTCAGGACTTGAAGAGCTGCGCATCGATGGATTTGCTCTTCAGTTTTTGAACTTTCAGCAGTGAAAATTAAACCACACTGAACTAAACTAAACAGAACTCAAACTCTGAATACTGGACTTACACAGTTTTAATTTGCTATAATCTTCTATATGAAGCTGCTTTGACACATTCTACACTGTAAAAGCGCTATAGAAATAAAGATGAATTGAACTGAATTGAATACCTAACTTTGAAACTTTTAAACAATTACAGCAAGGACTCCTTGATCAGTTGCCGCACTTTGTGGATAGTTATGTTCATAGTGTATGAGGTAATGTGAAGCATTGTCTCCTTCACCAGCGTGCCTTCAGAGTCATCCAGCTCATCTGCTGGCTCGCAATCAGAAGCAGGGAACAGCAGGAATCCAAAGCACTGATCAACCGCTCCCATCACCACTGCGTCCAGACCTGCAGCTGAGAGCAGCCGGCTTGGAGAGAGATCACACAATCCTCCTCACCTCGCATGAGGAGTTCTTTACAGATTCAATGCTCTGCTACACAAAGAGAGAGAGAGAGAGAGAGCAACGGAAAGATCAGCAAGGGTGATCAATGCTCTGAAATGTCTTGAGCTGGATAGTGATTTGAAAAGAAATGCAAGGCCCGTACACACCGAAAGAAAGGAGAGATAAAGAGAAAGGCTCCGCATGATCACTTTCCAGTGGAACTGAAAGTTCCTTAGCAAGATGATTATGGCTAGTAGCAGGGGAAAAAGGCAAATATGGAAAATTAGCCATATTGCTTAGCTCTCACTAGTGGGTAGGTGTAAACAAGCCAAGTGTTTTTGCCAGCGTTTGATCTTGTGAACTGTAAAATCTTCCTAGCAAAAACAGGAAAATTAGCCCTTACATTTGAATGCAGAAGGGGCTGTGACAAAAGCTAGTGTTGTTGCTTTTGACGGAGTTTCCTCTTTGAACTGAAACCTGAAACTGTTAATCCCTTATTGATACCTATGCAAAGTTTCAATAGCCGAGGTGCCACTGTCAGTATGTGAAAACATTTCACACTGTTTAGTAGTGCTTCATAAGTAGGGGCACACGGAATCTGCACGCGCAGAATTCCGCAGATTTTTTGCCCATCATTAATTCTGTTTATTTACTGGTTTAAATGTGTGTACATTTATATTTATTCAGTTTTCAAATTAATTTCAGTAAAATATTGATAAATATGAAAATATTCATGTGTTTTTTTTACAATACAGTTTGTAAAGTACTATTTTCTGTCTTTTTAGAAGATATTTTATACGAAAGACTTGCTTTGTTTACCAAATAAAGTGGATCTAATTGGATTTGCATTGTAAACATTAAATAAAAGTTAAAAAGGTATTACTTTTTATTTCATATTTTAATTTTTTAGTTGATGATACTCCTAAAATCATTCCGCATAAATCCGCAGATTTTTAACAAAATACTCCGTAGAAATAGCACAAAATGTCCGCAGATTCCATCTGGCCTTGTTCATAAGGTAAGCATATACTGTTATTCACATTCAATTAATCTTTATTTGTATAGCGCTTTTACAATGTAGATTGTGTCAAAGCAGCTTCACATGCATTATAAAAAATTGAAACAGTGTCAGTCCAGTTTTCAGTGTTGAAGTTCAGTTTAGTTAAGTTCGGTGTGGTTTAATAACCACTGCTCAGAGTTCAAACACTGAAGAGTAATCCATCGATGCGCAGCCGGACAAGTCCCGAACCATGCAAGCCAGTGGCGACAGCGGCGAGGAAAAAACTTCACCGATTGGCGAAAGTGAAGAATTAAACCTCGAGAGAAACCAGGCTCAGTTGAGCACAACCATTTCCCCTATGGCCAGACGTCTTGTGCAGAGCTGCAGTCTAGGCGCTGGGGCTGGAGAACGCTGGACATCCATCACAGAGAGACCACAGGGGAGTAGGAGTACTGTACATATGGTAAACATAAACAAATACAATTAAAGTTTATTTCAAGAGTTCACACTTAGATAATGCTTGACTAGCAGGTTTGTCCCGGGAGAGCTCGGAGATAGATGAGCCCAACGCTCCTGCCTGGTCAATAAGCATTAGGAAAGATACGAGATCTCCATAACTTCCCAGGAATAGCCGGCCAATTGTGCCAGTTTGTACGTAGTAGGTGCTTGTGACTTTAACTTCTGTTGCATGTTTTTGAATGTGGGAGGAAACCAGAGTACCCGGGGAAAGTCCACGCAAACATGGGCAGAACATGCAAACTCCACACAGAGAATGTCAACTGGCTCAGCTGGCGTTTGAACCAACGACCACCTTGCTGTAGGGCAACAGTGCTAACCACTGAGCCACCGTGTCGCCCGAACTTAGAATTGAGGAGAAGGGATGGATGGAGGGGGGTTCCAAAGCGAAGATGAGAAATGAAATTTAGGCTGGATATTTATATTAAATTTGGAATAATCCGATTTGCTATCCTATCACATGCTCCTCTCAAAATTTGTTTGTGAAACTTCGCTTATAAACTAATTTTGAGAGGAGCACGTGCTTATGATTGACAGCAGCTGGTCCTCGTTAGCTAATGCATGATTCACCAACCAGTCAATTCCTAAATCACTATTAATAACCAGAGTATCTTTCCTGAACTGTCTTCGTCTTGAAGAATCTCCCCTTCCACCCCTACTCCTCCCCTTTCCTTGTCAGGGCAGCATGGAGGCCCAATGGTTAGCACCATTGCCTCACAGCAGGAATGTCACTGGCTCAGATCTTACCTGGCCAAGTCGGCATTTCTGAGTTTGCATGATCTCCCCGTGTTTGCGTGGGTTTCCCCCGGGCTCTCCAGTTTCCTCCCACAGACCAAAAACATGTAACTTGAGTAAATTGACAAAACTAAATTGATATCATAGACAAGCGTAAAACTCAGCATACACTCTCCATAGCTGTTCATAATCTACATTTACCATTATCAAGCAGGGGAGTTCTCGAGACCTACCTGAACTCAGACTCCCCTCTCGCCCCTCGATGGTGGGGGAGCCCCGGGCTCGAGGATCTCACGAGCTCAGGGCTCTCTCCCGGGACAGAATGCCAACCACCAACTTATACAGCATATGTTTTACGCAGCGGATGCCCTTCCAGCTGCAACCCATCACTAGGAAACATCCATACATTAATTCACACTCATACACTATGGACAATTTAGCCTACTCACTTCACCCATACCACATTTCTTTTGACCTGTGGGGGGAACCGGAGCACACGGAGGAGACCAGGGAGAACTTGCAAACTCCACACAGAAATGCCAACTGTCCCAGCCGAGGCTCGAAACAGCGACCTTCTTGCTGTGAGGTGATCGTGCTACTCACTACGCCACCGTGGCACCCTACATCAGTTCATCACGTCACAATTTAGAAGGGCAAGTAAGCTTGCATGTGGGCTCTTTTGACTTTGACAGTGAGTAACCAATTACCAACAACCCAGAATACATTAGCAAGCATATTGCTAATCCCTAAAGCAACTCTTGTCAGTGACAATGAGTTGTGCATTGAGGAAAAAAAACTGTGTTGTTCTTTTTCTTTTACTTTAAAAATCCGACTAGGCTACTTCTTAACCATGATGGTGCGATATTGAGGGTAAGACCTTTATGATTATCTTTATTTAGTAAAGTTATCTGCCTGTATTAATGGGACATAATGAGCTTGATTTTGAAGCACCAGACGGCAGCAGACATGCCAAAGGACAATGACCTAGAACATCAAAACGCCACACATCTCTCTCTGTTATGTTTGAAGAGCTGAGCTACCTTTGAACGTTTGTTGTTTGGCTCGAAAGGAAGATGTCAAAGGGAGGAATCTTAACTATGAGGCTTTGCCGCAGCCTTGAAGATCTTGAAATTAGTGTTTAAAAAGAATTCAAAGCATAATGCACACAAAGAGAAGAAGCCTGAAATGTCGGTACTCTGGTGTTAAAAGAAAGATCCGAGATGAGAGATACATGAGGCTGACTTTGGTGTCACTTCAAAGGCTTCCTTCACAGGCGCACAAGCTAATCGCAAGATATGAAGATCTCTGTGCCTGTGTGACCCTGACCAGCTGGAGAACCAGGGACAAAGCTTTCTGCATGTGTGTGTGTCTGTCTGAGATTTAGGAGGTGGTCTTTGTATAAGCGCTCTTCTTCCTTGTTAAGTTTAAAATAGTTGGGTCATTTGACTTTCGTTAAAGCGTGGCCTTCTTTGCTTCTTTTTTTGAGGAGCATGCACTTGTAAAGTGGCAAATGTACCAACATCTCCTAACTGGACTCAAGTCACTTTGACGTAATTGTTTGATTTATTTTAATCAGTATAATCAATTATCCTTAACCAGTGACACTATAATAACTGAAAATGGGAAGAAAATGTTATGAAACCTTTCGAAACAAAACAACTATTTACTTCAAGCTAATAAATAGATATAGAATTATATGTTGCATTGATATTATAACTCGAATAAAGCAAAAACGAAAACGATGGCTGCATTAAAAACGTTTGATTAAACTTGACAGAATTATAGTGTATTTACTTTTATTAATATGCATGTAATACAAGTAATTATATAGGCCTTTTTCTTAGAACGCTGAATTACCTATTATGCTTTGCATACGTGCACAAAGAGAATGCTAAGAACTTCCGTATGCGTATAAACCAAGCGGGAACCTCCCGCTCTCCCTCGGGAAGCCAATATGGAAGTAACTGAAACTGCAATTCATCGAAATTCTGCTAGTCCTAGCTCCATAATAGAGCAAATCTCTAATGAGCCCACTGGTGAAATGGCCAACTTTACAGCAGAAAAAAAAGGTGTTTACAGCCTGGTACAAAGAAAGATTTTGGTTCATATAGCTATTATTAGCCTTCATGACAAATGTGAGGGGGTGAATTTTTTTATAACTCATCTGTTTCATTTATATAAAGTTATATTAAGTCTGCAAAATTAAGGGTGTGGCCACTTCAGTGACAGCTAGGTCTCGCTGGTTGGCGTCGAGTCACCTCAGCTAATTCTGACTGATTAGCCTCTAATCTCGGCATATTCATCGTATTTTTGTGTTGTTCTATGAGGCTTTACACAGTCGGTTGCCTTTTGGGATTATTTCCTACAACTATCAGATAATATGGCATGCTGTGTGCACTTAATTGCGCTCACAAACCATTCATGTGGCCTCCGTTTCCCAGGTGAGTGTAATTATAATTATATATCAAAATGTATATTTGCTTTATTTAAGATAATTTATCGTTTCTAATTTTCTTTAGAGCTGTAATGCACTCCAGAATCTGACAGATTGTTTAGCTGTAGGCTATGAAACAGTCATCAAGCGTTGTCATACAGTGTTATGCCTGGATTTTATCAATAGCCTTTACTAACACAAACCGAAGTGTTTGGAAGTAATTAGCATTTCCCTCCTGTTGAAAAACGTCATAAGAACAATGTTTAGTGGCTTAGTTTATTACAACAATGTTTTTAAAAGGCTAAACACTTTATTAATATAGTATACAACAAAGCACATGTGGTCAGAACATAAACGAGTCGCAGGCAATGAAGGGAGAATGCTTTTCTCCCAATCTAAGAAAAATGCTAGCCTGCTTCTGTTGCTCCAACTTTTTGCCCTTATTTGGATACCCCCAGTTGGCGCAGTGACAAAATGGCGCTGGTTGATCACGCCCACTTGTGGCCTCTTTTTAAAAAAATTTAAAAATATATATATTATGCATTAGTACAAATAAAGCAAAAACAGGCAATAAACAGAAATTCCATAGATAATTGAACCTCAAATAGAAACAAAGTTTGCACTCTTCAGAAACCTATGGGTGACGCCACGGATACTACAGATACTACGTTTACACTAGCGCGTTTTAGTTTTAAAACGGCGTTTTTAGCATGAAAACGATCCACGTCCACACTAGCGCTTCACCCAGCGTCTCTCAACAGATCTCCGTCCACACTACTCCACCAGAAACGTATATCACGTGACCATTCGCGCACTCTGGGCATGCGCGTTCAAGTATAAACAGGAAGCATGTGTCTCGCTCGGCGTTTGGTTATTGTTAGTCAACAAACGCTGGTTGAACGATGAACGCGATGGCAAAGAAAGCAAGAGAGGTCTTTTTGAGGACAGACGACGAGGTCGAGTTGTTACTTAAAGTAACAAATGGATGTAAAACATCCATGGCTATCGAAAATACAGTGTTTACAGTGAAGGCTGGTCTGCTGTCTGCCGGTGGCGTTATAGTCATGTGCGCTTGACGAATAAGGGAAGGATACGCAATGACCCAAAAGCCCCAATCACGTAGCGGATCTCAGCAGCCACACCTCCGTTTTCAAAGGTCTCCGTTTCCCTCCATCCACACTGAGACGGAGCAGCAGCGTTTTAGAACGAAAACAGCCTCTCCAGCGTTTTCAAAACGCTCCGTTTTCGCGGCTCGAAAACTCTGGTGTAGTGTGGATGGATGGCGTAACTGTAGCAAAACTTATGCGTTTTAAAACGAAAACGCATTAGTGTAAATGGGGCCTTAATCTATTTTATTCGCTTATAACTTCTTTGAACTAACACTGCAGTCGATCAGCACCACCTCCTGGACTGATCAATTAAAAAAATGTGATCTAATAGGAATGAAAAACAAGTACTGTAAAGCAATTTTTCCTCGTTGTTAGACTGCATCTTGTACTGTTTAAATGGAGCCTCGTCATCGCTAAAGTCAACGTTTTCTCTTTCTTTCAAATATATATGTGGCCCGGGAATATAATGAGTATTGACACCGGACACAG
>CAIGQQ010038027.1:4679615-4692791 GCA_903798035.1 Danio albolineatus | reverse complement strand
TGACCAATAACGAGGAGACGTTATGGTAACGTTATATGAGCAAGCTACATAGCATTAACCAGGCAGAGGAGGCTAATGCGGCACAGACTGGATTCTTCATAGACCTATCAGAGAGCTCGAGAGAGAGAGAAAGGCCCTGAAGAAGAGATATTGATTGATATGTGTTTGATTTTTGGATACTTTTAGGTTTATAATCAAGTTGACCTCTGCTGTTTGCCCCGCGAGGAGAGTAGAGAAAAGACAGGAGAGGAGTAAAGAGACAGTAAATCCTTAATAAGTGCGTGTATTATGGAAGACTTCGATTCATAGAACTGGATTGGAGAGGCATTATGTGTTATATGCCATGCCAATAATATGCTTTATAAGTTTATATAAGTTACACATTAAAAATCCCCTTTAAAATATATATATATTTAGTACCGCTTCAGTGAACTTGAACATGTACACTAAAAAACATTCATTTTCACTAGTTTTATAAGAATTTCTTTCCAAAGTATGCTTTAAATGCTTAAAAAATAAGTTAAATCTTTGTAAACTATAAATATATGCACTATATATTATTTATTTAAAAATGTGGGCAAGACATTATAGACACATTTTATTTAAAAAATATATTATTCTTATTTTTCGATTCAACTATAGGGGTGCGGCCGGGTAGGGGGCCCTACAAGACAATGTGCCCAGGGGCCTCTGAGTTCTGAATCCGGGCCTGACCACTGCAATCAATTTTCATCCCAATTTGAATGATTCCTTTTTGAATTCTTCTCTCAAGTCTTAGTTGTTTTTTGTATCTTTTTTTATTTATTTATTTTTTTGTATAATTATGGGGAAAATCTGAGATCGGAGACAAATTTTAGATTTAGATGAAAGGACACTTTCTCTTTGTCCCCATCTGCTACTGCAGGATGAACATCACAGATGCTCACTGAAACACATAGAAGGGTCTCACTAATTTCCTGCGACGGGTCACTTTGCTCGCTCAAATGGAGTCATTTTGCTTGGCTTTCCTGCAAGCGAGAGCGTAATGGGGTTGGGGGAGGGTGCGTGTGTGTCGCGGCCGCACTGATGAAAGCGATCTGGCATCCTGTGCCAGCTTGGAGCCCTGCAACTGATTAAAAATGCTAATGTGCCCTGTTGTGCTTTGATGTCAGGGCAAACAATGCCATGGAAAGTTATGGCTAGACGTTGTAATCCTTTATTCGGGAGGGCATGCTGATGCCCAGCTGAGTGTCATGACAGTCGAAATCAATCATGGCCCAGCCGTGCTTCGGCGTCTGCGGCACCCCTGCTGGGCCTGCACACTTTAATTAGCTGCCATCCAAACCATCAGCCTTATGTATCATAGGCAGACAGGACCACTGCTTTAATCACTTCATATTGGACACCAAATGGCATACATACAGCTCCACCAAAAAGTATCTAGAAACCAATGCCAATGTCGAACACCTTTTTCATAATGTCTAATCCTATATTATACATGTTTGTGGGTCAGATTTTGCCTACATTGTGGGTACCAAATGTCCAGTGGTTGTAAAAAATGAGAAAAGATGTTGAAAATCTAAAAACATTGCAGTATGGGTTAGGTTTAGAGCTTGGTTTAGTTTTAGATTATTGAAAATATTGTCAGTCAGTACAGAAACAATGAAAATTAATGGCAAATCCTGATGAAGATAGCAGTACGAGAACTTGTGGGGACATTTATTTGGCCCCTATAATCCAGAAAATGGCTCATAATTAGGGCTGGCTATCGAGTTTGATACTTTTTAAGCACTGAACGAATCATCTTGATACTATCGAGTATCAAAAAAACAATTTTCGTTCGGTACCAAATTTCAAGGTGCCCACCACAAGCGGCGTCCTGCGTGACTCATGAGGATAACTGCGCGATGGCTGGGGCTCCGGCCAGCAGACATTATTACTCCGGCCAGCAGACATTATCACTGTGTTTGCCCTGACTCAGTCCCGCTTGTCAGCAAGGTACAGTACGTGATACTCAGACACACACACACACACGAATGAACGTTATAAAAACTATAGTTTGCTGTACTGTTGACGGTTCACTTCCGCTATTTGGTACGATTGCATTCATACTACAAGTGAACCGTACCAGAGTTCACATGAACCGTACCCCAGACCACCTCTTTCAGGCGGACTCGGGTACGGTTCACGGGTGTGCACCCGAGTTCAGAAGACGTGTTCACACTAGCTAAACATACCGTACTATGACGTCAAACGAACCCGGGTGCGGACCAAAATTGCTAGTGTGAAAGCACCCTTAGAGTCCACATCGCTGAGGATCTGACACGGACTGCTCACACAGTGCTGAGAAAGGCACAACAATGCCTCTACTTCCTCAGGTGTCTCAGGAGGTTTGGAATGATCCCCCACATCCTCCGCTCGTTCTACACCTGCACTGTGGAGAGCATCCTGACTGGCTGCATCACCACCTGGTATGAAAACTGCACCAGCAGCAATTGCAGAGGTCTAAAAAGGATTGTGTGAACTGCTGGCCGCGTAGTAGGAGGTGAGCTTCCCTTCCTCAAGGACATCTACACCAGGCGGTGCATGAGGAAAGCCAAGAGAATCATCAGCGACTCCAACCACCCAAGCCATGGACTTTTCTCACCGCTACCCTCAGGCAGGTGGTTCCACAGCATCCGGTCACGCACCATCCGACTGAAGGGAATCTTCTTCCTACAGATTATCAGGCTGATGAACTCTTAACACCTCATACAAACTCTTTCCATACCCCTGGGGTCAAGATAGGCCAAACTTATGTGGCCCACAGATCAATTTTGAACATCTGGGCCAAAAACTACATTTGACATCTGGGCCATGTCTTGTCTGCCACCTTAAAGTGCCACCTCTGCCAAACCTGGGCCATGTTTGGCCCGCATGCTGTATACCAGTGCCGGATAAATGTCTATGATATGATCATATCACCCCAATTTCATCCTCTTTACACTGGCTGCCTGTTAAGTTTCGTATTGAGTTTAAAATATTACTTCTTACCTATAAAGCATTAAATAATCTAGCTCCTGTTTATCTAACCAACCTACTGTCTCGCTACAATCCAACCTGCTCTTTAATATCTCAAAACTCAGGGCTTCTGGTAGTACCCAGAATAGCAAAGTCAAGTAAAGGGGGTCGAGCCTTCTCATTTATGGCTCCTAAACTCTGGAATAGCCTTCCTGATAATGTCCGAGGCTCAGACTCACTCTCGCAGTTCAAAACTAGATTAAAGACCTATCTTTTTTTTAGTAAAGCATACACTTAATATATCACTTAGCGGTATGATGCATGAATGTGCTCCACGCATCTTGTTTATATACACTATGAACAGCAGCTACGCTAATTATTCTATTTGTTCTCTATTTCCAACTGGGGATACTCATCCCGAGGCCCCCAGAGACTATGCAGTGCCACGGATGCGATCCAAGACCCGTGACGAGACGATTCCAAGGCTCCATAATCCTAGACCTCGCTGTATCCCGAGCAGCTGCTTGGCAGAGTAGCAAGCAAGAGACGGATTCCTGTGACCCACCAAGGACAGACCTCCCAATAATGCTTGGGCATGCTCCTGATGAGGTGGCAGATCTCCTCCAAGACCTGAACTGAAACATCCTCTAACTCCTGGACAGTCTGTAATGCAACGTGTCACTGCTGGGAGGAGTGAGACATGATGTCCAAGATGTGTTCAATTTGATTCACCACCTGGGGATACTCATCTCGAGGCCCCCAGAGACTATGCAGTGACAGTTCCAAGGTTCCATAATCCTGGACCACGCTGTATCCTGAGCAGCTGCTTGGTGCTTGGCGGAGTAGCAAGCAAGAGACGGATTCCTGTGACCCTCCAAGGACAGACGAGCCTCGAGTTCTCCAACCTCCGGCGCCTAGACTGCAGCTAGAGCTGCGAATCGATGGATTACTCTTCTGTGTTTGGACTCTAAGTAGTGAATATTAAATAAAACTGAACTGAACTGAAACATTAATAACTGGACTGACACTTTCAATTTACTATAACCTTATATGTGAAGCTGCTTTGACACAATCTACATTGTAAAAGCGCTATACAAATAAAGGTGAATTGAATTGAATTGAATACTGTGCCAGTTTTATCCTAAATATGGGACAGAATTCTTTGCTACTTGGGTCCGATGATCCTGTTATCTCCTGTGCTCTTCCGTGGATGTCCCCCATTCTCCTGTGGATACAAACAGCCTGCTAAAGGTACGTGTCTCAAAAGTGTGTGGTGTTATCGCTGAACTGGACTCAACATACTTTGCTTCATCACTTTCCTGCTTCACAACCTGTTGTTGCTGTTACGCTTTAATAAATACTTGAAAGTCTGAACCACCATTGTCTTTCTTGTGTGGCCGTGACACATACACAGGGATATGTTTTCAGAATGAGACTATGCTGCAAAAATGCGTAGATAGCTTTGAAACCTGTAATTTACAATTACAAACAAAAAATTCAAGGCTGAGGGGTGTAAAATATCCCCTCACCAAACTCAACACTGCTGTGTGTTTAAGTGTGACAACAATGTAGTGCTGTCAGAGCAGATGACACAAGTCTCTGAGGTTTTACAACACACACTAATGAAAGACGGCTGCAGGAGCATCGGATGGCTGAGATTTTTTTTTTATTTCTGTGAAAAGTAAAATCCAGATCTTCAAAACAAAGGCAGGGTTGTGAGTTGCACAAAAACAAACTGACTTGAGTTGAAACTCATCATAAATTCAGTTTCCTCTTGTTTGTAACATGGTATGATGGTTTCCCTGGCTTGACAGTGTAGCGAACCTGGCCATGGCGCACCACTGACACACTGCTCCCTTTAAACTGTAGAAGCTGATAAAATAGTGATTCTAGGTATGGGGAGTCGACTCCAAAATAGTCTGCATGATAGAAGCAATTACATGCTACAGTTATGATACAAGACCACAAGTGTCCTGTAAAGTATTATAATGGCTCGATGCTACAGAAAAACAAGACTTAGCAGTGTGTATAAAAATGAGAGGTGTCTTTATAATCTAGGTTATCATTCAATGATTACAACTGTGTGTGTGTCTGGATGACTGTCAGCTGTGACAGCAACTGCTAGATCAAGGATCACCAATCTCGGTCCTGGAGGTCCGGTGTCCCTACAGGATTTAGCTCCAACTCATCTCAAAACACCTGCCTGGATGTTTCAAGTATACCTAGTGAGAGCTTGATTGGCTTGTTCAGGTGTGTTTGATTAGGGTTGGAGCTAAAATCTGCAGGACACCGGACCTCCAGGAACAAGTTTGGTAATCTCTGTGCTAGATCATAAGGTGATCATAAAAGAATTGTTTATTGTCATAAAAAATAATATGCAGGATACTGTAACATTCTCCAAATTAAGAATTGTTCATTTGATTTCATTCCCACAAAGCAATCTCTGGCCCACATAATCAGCGTTTGCTTGGCCCACATGCCGCAGTGGATTACAGTACATGACTGGACCAAGTTTGGCTTCCAGACAAGAGCCAAACATGAACCATATCTGGGCCAAGGTTCAGCCAAGTTAATAACCCATAACTGGTCCAGATATGGCGCCACGGTGGAGTAGTGAGTAGCACGTTCGCCTCACAGCAAGAAGGTCGCTGGTTCGAGCCCCGGCTGGGTCAGTTGGCATTTCTGTGTGGAGTTTGCATGTTCTCCCCGTGGTTGCGTGGGTTTCCTCTGGGTGCTCCGGTTTCCCCCACAAGTCCAAAGACATGTGGTATAGGTGAATTGGGTAGGCTAAATTGTCCGTAGTGTATGAGTGGGAATGTGTGTGTACGGATGTTTCCCAGAGATGGGTTGTGGCTGGAAGGGCATCCGCTACGTAAAAAATATGCTGGATAAGTTGGCGGTTGATTCCGCTGTGGCGACCCCGGATTAATAAAGGGACTAAGCTGACAAGAAAATGAATGAATGGTCCAGATATGTTGGTGTGTCACAACTGCAATAACATTTATTACCACATGAATAATTGCGCTTTAAGCGTGCTATGGGCATGCTTTTACTTGAAGCGACCTGATGGTAAAAGTTTTTTTCTTTATTTCAAAATAATAAAAATGTATTTTAAATGTGGGTCAAAAAGGCAAAACTTACGTGGCCCGCATATCAATTATTAACATCTGGGCTGAATATTAAATTTTACATTTGGCCCAAGTATTGTGTGCCGGCTTAAAGACAGTGCCACCCCTACAAACCAGGGCCATGTTTAGCCCACATGCTGTATGGCAGTGCTGGATGTATGCCTGCTGTGCCAAATATGGTCCAGGATTCTTTGCTACCTGGGTAGTGACTTTAAGATTTTTGGATATACAGCTCTGATTTCAGCTACGTTGTGGAAAAATCTTGTGGGCTCATTGCTTTCTGCTGTCTACAGGAATGTGATTGATCTAAAATGCTCTTTCTAGGCATCAACCCTCAGAACACAAAAATAGCACTCTGCTGAAAACAAATGACAGTTGACTAACAATAGATTCCTCTTGGTTAATGTTAGCATCTTGCTAAGCTTACAGTGCAGTACTTATACAAGCTGAAGTAGCTTTAAATTTATTCATACATTCATTTTCTTGTCGGCTATGTCCCTTTTATTAATCCGGGGTCGCCACAGCGGAATGATCCGCCAACTTATCCAGCATTTGTTTTACGCAGCGGATGCCCTTCCAGCCGCAACTCATCTCTGGGAAACATCCACACATTCTCATTCACACACATACACTACGGACAATTTTAGCTTACCCAATTCACCTGTACCGCATGTCTTTGACTGTGGGGTAAACCAAAGCACCCGGAGGAAACCCACGCAACCACGGGGAGAACATGCAAACTCCACACAGAAATGCCAACTGACCCAGCCGAGGCTCGAACCTGCGACCTTTTTGCTGTGAGGCGAACGTGCTACTCACTACGCCACCGTGGCGCCCCATACTTAGAATTAATGTATGTAAAAAATACTTTAAAAAATCTCTTAAAAATACTCATAGAAATTGATTTCCTTATGTCGAGTTCACACTGCACGATTTTCAAAGTCATTGGATAGTCATTGTTTTATACTGTATGCCCACCTCAGCTTCACACACTAGGGCCCGCTTCAGCTCCACGCACCAGGGCCCTCTCACCCTCCTTCAGATTCTGCTCAGAAGGCACAAGGACGCACCTTCAAAAAAGGGGGTGTTATGTCAGGTCCTGTGTTTCATGTGCTTATGTGTTCGTCATGTATTGTCTACACCCCATGTCGTTCCTGAGTCTCCTGTGTTTCCAGTGTCTTTCAAATTAGTGTTTGTAAATAAATGTACAGGTTTGTTGACTCCTATGATCCTTTACCTTCCTGAGAGAGCCCAGGCGTGACAACTATAGCAGGACAATGTTTGGCTAATTATTCTTACATCATGCTTGTCATCAAATAGTAACTATTCAGCTTCAGCAATTTTAGTGCAATTTTTTTAATTTCTTGATAATTTATTTTAATTGGCCAATTGTCTTTCTAATGTACTTCTAAATGCAATCGGCATAATTTTAGATTCGTTTTATGAATAATACTAATAAAAATAGATTTTGTCTTTCCTCTATTCAATTTTCTCCATGTTTGCAAAGAAGTCTCCTTTTGTCTTTATTCAGATTAGACTTTAGACATTCAATCCCACTTGATCAATTTCCAAATACAGCAAAAACATTAATTATGTTTACAGGGTACACATATTTGGGCTTATTTGTAAATTATAAAGAGGGCCATTTGAGTTTGTCCTGACACATCACATGCATGTAAAACCCATGGCTAGGCCCAGACGGAATCTGCGGATATTTTTTGCTATTTCTGCAGAGTATTTTGTTAAAAATGTTGATGTAGTAGTTCCAGTTGTAGGTAGCGGATGTAGTAGTATCAGTGGTAGTCGTAGTAGTAGTCATTGTTGTAGTGGTATCAGTAGTAGTAGACAAAATGGTAGTAGTCGTTGTAGTGGTATCAATAGTAATAGTCATTGTAGTGGTAGTTTTTGTAGTGGTATCAGTAGTAGTAGACATTATTGTAGTAGTAGTAGTCATTGTAGTGGTATCAGTAGTGGTAGTCATTGTTGTAGTGGTATTAGTAGTTGTAGACCTTATTGTAGTAGTAGTCATTGTAGTGGTATCAGTAGTGGTAGACATCATAGTTGTAGTAGTTGTTGATGTGGTAGTGTGACGCGGCAGTAGTAGTAGTTGGTGTAGTACAGGTAATTATTATAATGATTATTTTATTATTATGGTAGCTATTGTCAGTTATTACTGTAGTCCTTTTTTTATTTTATTTTTTATTTTTTTTACTGTCATTATTACTAGCATTGTTATTACTCTTTACCACTGATTGACTTAATTTTTTTCCCTCTTTATCTGTATATTTATCTGTTATTTGCATAATTTATGTTATACTGTTATACATGTTGTTTATGTACATATGTATATATTCTTCCTTACGTATGTAATTTGACCTTCCACCTAATTACTTTTTCCATGTACAAACATACACACACACACACACACACACACACACACACACACACACACACACATATGCATTTGCCAGTATCTGACTGTATTGTGGTTGTTTTTTGTGTTTTTGTGTTTTCTTTATCTATTATTATTTACTTACTTTACTTTCCATTTTTTGTTTTGTTTGAATGTATTCCCATTTAGTGTATTTTTTTGCATACTCTAATAAAAAAAAATAAATAAAAAAAAAATCTGCAGATTTATGTGGAATGATTTTGGGAGCAGGGGCGCCGCTAAGGGGGGGAAAGTTAGGACGATTCTAAGGGCCCATGCACTCTAGGGGCCCACAGAGATCTGCTTTATAATTAATAACAGTACTATAATGTAATATAAATTATGAATGTATCTCTAAATTACAAGTAAAACAATTTATTACAAATAAAAAAATAAAAATACGGCTTATAATTGGCTGTAATAATTGGCCATAATCCGCCCCTCGTATCTGTCACAACTGTCACTGTCAAATTGCACCCCCCTCCTTTCGCTGTATGGTTCAGTCCGTCAGCAGTGGGAAGAGAGTTGAGTGCGATCGTCAGGTAAACTGTCAAAGCAGCGATGTCCTCGAGGTTAACATCAGCTGCGTCCCAAATCGCATACTTATACACTATTCTACGCCATTTTTTTAGCATAAATAGTGTAAGTAGTGCGTTCACGCTGAAAACTCTAACAGTAATGCACTGACGGACACTTCACACACTCAACGACCGCAGCTTTATGCACGTAACGGAAGGGGCGGAGCTATCACGAGCACATGTTTGATAACTTTATTTATTTTGGATTGTGAGAGCAGTATTCTCCTGTGAGAGTGATTATAGCGCCTCCTGATGGTGAATGCGGGTATACTGATGCCAGGTAGGCTATTATTTGGTATTTTGGTCATTTATTTCATTAGCTGCATCCCAAATGACACACCATACACTAAATCAATAAGACACAAAATTATACTACAATGAGACCCATAAATAAGACAAGTTCTTTTGTTTAAACCAAGCGGCAACCTCCCGCTCTCCCTCGGGAAGCCAATACGGAAGTAACTAAAACTTGCAATTCATCGAAAATTCCGCTAGTCCTAGCTGTCCTGGCTCCATAATAGAGCAAATCTCTAATAAGCCCACTGTTAAAATGGCCAACTTTACAGCAGAAAAAAAGGTGTTTGCAGCCTGGTACAAAGAACGATTTTGGTTCATATAGCCAATATTACCCTTCATGACAACTGTGAGGGGGGTGATTTTTTTATAACTCATCCGTTTCTTTTATATTAAGCTAAATTAAGTTTGCATAATTAAGGGCGTGGCCACTTGAGTGACAGCTAGTCCCGCTGGTCGCCGTCATGTTACCTCAGCTGATTCCGCCTGATTCATCGTATTTTTGTGTTGTTTTATGTGGCTTTACACAGTCAGTTGCCTTTTGGAATTATTTCCTGCAATTATCAGATAATATGGCATGCTGTGTGCACTTAATTGTGCTCACAAACCACTTACGTGGCCTCCGTTTCCCAGGTGAGTGAAATTATATACTTATACCATCTCTATAAATGTAATTGCTTTATTTAGGATAATTTATGATTTATAATGTTCTTCAGAACTCTAATGCACTCCAGAATCTGACAGATTGATCAGCCGTAGGCTATAAAATCGCCATTTGAAGCGTTGTCATACAGTGTTCTGCCTGGATTTCCTAAATAGCCCTGCATTTACTAACACAGACTATATCTGAAGTATTTGGATGTAATTCAAACTTTCTTCCTGTTGAAAAACGTCTTAAGAACGATGTTAAGTGGCTTGATGTATTACAACAGTGTTTTCAACAGACTAAACACTTTATTGATATAGTGTACAACCAAGCACGTGTGGTCAGAACACAAACGAGTCGCAGGTAATGAAATATTATGTGTTTCTCCCATAAGAAAGCCCTTCTAAGGTAAATGCCAGCATGCGTCCTGTAGCTCCGCCCACGCTCCGCCTCTTTGCCCTTGTTTGGTATGCCTCGGTTGGTGCGATGACGCGCAAACAAAATGGCGACGGTTGGCCACGCCTACTAGAAGCTTCTTTTGGGTTCATCAGAAACCTATGGGTGACGTCACGGATACTGCGTCCATATTTTTTACAGTCTATGGTTTAAACCGACAATTACTTAAATGGCAAAACCCTGGCCTTCTTGTCCGCAAATAAAAAATAATAATAATAATTAAACAAATTTTCATTAACAGAGTGCAAAATCCAGCACACTGCAAACCAAATAAACACAACATAAATACATTTGAAACGGTCTGTTGATTAACCTGACAGTAACTTAAATTCCAAGTGCCAAAAGCCTGGCCATCTTGCTTGCAAAATCCTCAACCAAAGTGTATTGCACAATGTATGAGACACTATTGCAGTACAGTTATTTAAATAGTTACACATTGGTGTTTTGTGTGTTTAGAAATGTAAAACTTTCAGTGAATATCTGATTACTGTTCCTTTTTTTGTACTACATTTACATTTGAACAATAAATCATCTGCTAACTACAGTCATGGCCGTTCTCTTACTAAATACTAATAAGTAGTGGACAAAATCAATAATAAAATGCATACGTCAGTATAACTACATTGCAGGCAAAGAGTTTGGATTGCTAGGTTGGTAGTAGGGGCCCATCCTCATATTTTTTCATAGGGCCCAAAATTGCTAGCGGCGCCCCTGTTTGGGAGTATCATAACTAAAACCTTAATATATGACATAAAAAGTAATACCTTTTTAACTTTTATTTAATGCTTACAATGCGAATCCAATTAGATCCACTTTATTTGGTAAACAAAGCAAGTCTCTTGTAAAAAATCTCTACTAAAAGACAGAAAATTGTACTTTACAAACTGTATTGTAAACAAATCATATGAATATTTTCATATTAGTCAATATTATTACTAAAATTAATTTGAAAACTGAATAAATATACATTTACACAAGTTAATAAACTGAATCAATGATGGGCTAAAAATCGTCAGAATTCTGCGCGCGCAGATTCCGTGTGGGCCTACCCATGGCTAAAAGAAGTCATATGTTTTCAAAAACAGCATGATGGAGACTGTTGAGCATAAATGTAGGCTGTGAGTGTTTTTAGGCAGCCTGACCACTGGATTATGGCATTCCATGATTATATTGGAGCTTGCTAAAATGAGGCTGATCCGTTCCCCCTTCCGGCGGCGCCGGCCGTCAGACAAAACAGAACTCCCCATGGTTATGACATCATTGCCAAATAATATGTTTGCATGGAATCTCCCTTGATGTCTACGCTTTCAGTGGGATAAAAGCGACTGAATGAAAGAGAGAGGGAAAAACACACAGATGCATCTTCAGAGCAGCCAGAGCTTCAAATAAACCTCACACATCCCAGCAGCCACCCAGAGATACCGTCACATGATTTTGACGTCAAAGAGAGTCAGCCATGATTGGCTCCATATGGTCCTAAAAAAAAATCCAGAATAGTGGGAACCATTTCCCAAGTTGGTGGCAAATTTGGGTATATATTTATAAACACACTGCCTGTGTATAATCTCACTGAGAAGATTTTTTTTAACAGAAATCTCCTTTGATTGGATCATGTGATATATTTGTCAAAGCTGAGGTTGTGATTTGAGCTAGCTCCGTGAACTGTGCAGATTGAAGACTCGCAGCACATTAAATGCAGCTATTCCAGGAATGCAGGTACATGCTGAGACCTCAAAACAGTGAAAATGAGCTGGTGAATACAAGACAGAGATGGAGAGCAAAAAACAACCTTCTGTTAAGGATTGTTTTATATATCTGTATTCATTCATTCATTCATTTTCTCTTCGGCTTAGTCCCTTTATTAATCCGGGGTCGCCACAGCGGAATGAACCGCCAACTTATCCAGCATTTGTTTTACGCAGCGGATGCCCTTCCAGCCACAACCCATCTCTGGGAAACACATTCATACATTCTCATTCACACACATACACTATGGACAATTTTAGCTTACCCAATTCACCTGTACCGCATGTCTTTGGACTGTGGGGGAAACCGGAGCACCCGGAGGAAACCCACGCAACCACGGGGAGAACATGCAAACTCCACACAGAAATGCCAACTGACCCAGCCGGGGATCGAACCAGCGACCTTCTTGCTGTGAGGCGAACATGCTACTCACTACGCCACCGTGGCGCCATATATCTGTATACATATCTATATTTCATTCATTTTCTTCTCGGCTTGGTCCCTTTATTAATCCGGGGTCGCCACAGCAGAATAAACCATCAACTTATCCAGCATATGTTTTACGCAGCGGATGCCCTTCCAGCTGCAACCCATCTCTGGGAAACATCCATACATACTCATTCACACACATACACTACGGAAAATTTAGCCTACCCAATTCACCTATACCACATGAGCACCAGTGTGGTCAACACGCACCAGCTATAAGTGGAGTGCAGAGACAGTGATAGAGCCAATTTGGTGGATGGGGATGATTGGGATGAGGGTTATTTTTACCAACAGTCATACCAAGAGTCATTTTTACCAACAGTGATCACAATATATATCCAAAATCATCGTAGATGAATAGTGCTGAATTGAAATGGTTGTTAGTAGTGATGGGAAGTTCGGATCATTTTACTGACTCGGATCTTTAAG
>CAIGQQ010038027.1:4643272-4674615 GCA_903798035.1 Danio albolineatus | reverse complement strand
GGAAGAACAAACTCGGTTGGAAGGCTGAGACAACTCCGAAATTCGTTGTGAGAATGGAGATGTCTGCATCTTTATGTCAGTCGGTCAGATAAATTTCTGTGCAAGGAGGATGCGCACGGGCTAGGCCTGGAGTTTCCCCGGCTCAGGTGCTGATAAGACCGCGGTCTTCACTCCGTGTGGGGGATCAGTATTTGTCTCATTAGTTTTAGCCCTATTGGCAAATGTCTCAAATAAGTTTATCTGTTTCAAAGAGCGTTTACTCACTTTGAACCTTGTTTTAAACAATAGCTATCTGAATTGTAATTTATATTTTGCGGAAAAACTGCCGCAAAAATAAAGCCTAAAGTAAAGATTTCTTTACCCATGCACCATGCAAGTACATCATACCTGTCAACCCTCCCGTATTTCCCGGGATTCTCCCGTATTTTTCAGTTCTATCCCGCTATCATCCCGTACATGTATTTTCCCGTATTTCTCCCGTATTTTCAGTCAATGTCCGACGGGTGTCAATAAAGATTAAAGAGCCGATCCTCCCTATACACAACCCATACCGCCGAACCACAAGGGGCCGCCCTTGCTCTTAAATCTGTTAGAATCTGTCTCTGCTTTCGTTTTATTTAGGCATGAAACACTGAAATAAACATAAAAACGACGGGATTCCCTTTCTTTTTCATTACAGGTGCCGTCGCTCCTCCTATACAATTCTCAAAACAGCCATAAAGTGGTGCGTAACTTTCAGCTGACGCGTCCGTAGTGATAAACAGACGCTGTTTCCCAAACGGATTCTGTACACTCGATTAGAAGCAGAGCGAAAGTGGATACTGGGTTTTGTGTTTGTGTTTGAACAGACATATACACATAATTAATAATAATATCATCTAAAGATGTCGATCTTGATGGGTTTTTTTTTCAAACACAAATAATTTTGTCCTTAATGAGCATAAAACTTTAGGAAAGCAATGGAATGTTTTCATTATAACGATATATGTAAACTTTTGTTATTTATAACAGTGATATTGATCCCTTATTTTCACATCCCAATGTTGACAGGTATGAAGTACATACACGCTTTAAAACACACAAACACACACTTTTATTTGTTGTTATGCTTTCTTGTTTTGTCAATATATCGCAATATATACTGGTTAATAATCAATTTAAATTATGGAATAAATAAATGAATAAATAAGCGGCATCAATTCCCGCCCTCTCATAGTAGATACACACGCACTGACGCTGCAGGCGCCCCTGATGACAGGTAACATTTGCTTCTGGTTGCTGTAGGCATTCCATCATATCCCTTTTTTTATATTTGAATAAATTAAACATCACAAAAAACACACTGAATACCATGAAAACACCATCCTCCACGGCTTTTACTCCTCCAAATGTTGAATGGTTATAATCCTTTGCCTCTTCCGCTCCAATGACTTTAGGACCTTCATTAGAGCTACCAGGCTGCCAACAAATCAACAATCTGGGTTTGTGAGAATGTGCCTATCAAAATTTAATTGGGACATATCTATGCGACATAAATCATTAATACCATGCTTTGAAGTGACTATTGTACATGATGAAAGTGAAACGTCCTGAAATGCTTGAGTGTAATAGTTGGATTAGGTTGCTTCTTCGTGTTGAAGCGGCACTGAATTGAAACTCCTTAAGATATTATGTCTTAGTCAAGAAGAACTTTTTGAAGTCTGTTTAAAATCATAATCCGTCTTTAATCAAACTCTCACACGGTTATTGCAGCACAAGCCGCACATCCAAGGCATTATACCTTTGAAGTTGATTTCTAGCAGTATAAAGGGTTTATTCTGGCCTGCTGTCACTGTCCGCTGAGCTGTGATCTTCTTCCTCTTTTGATTGCAGTAGAAGAACTTGTCTGTGCATGTAGTGGCTGTGCAGAAATAAAACCATCAAAGACACTTTAAAGAAATAGAAAGATAAAATGAAACGACACACAACCATCACAGAAGCACTATGAATATTAAAGGTGGAGGCACATATGTTTCATTCCAGTGATGAAAATGTGCATTTTCTACACGCAAACAACAGAGGGAGCATTTACCCTTTTAATTATTAAACCATTTGTCAAATTGTTTGTCCAATGTAGGCATTCAGGGAGGTTAGCCCAGTTTCCCAGGATATACAGTATGTCACAAAAGTGAGTACACCCCTCACATTACTGCAAATATTTATTTATATCTTTTCATAGGACAACACTGCAGAAATGACTCTTTGACACAATGAAAAGGAGTCAGTGTAAAGTTTATTTAGCAGTGTAAATTTAGTGTCCCCTCAAAATAACTAAAAATAAAGCCAATAATAGCTGAACCCCTGGCAACAAAAGTGAGCACACCCCTCAGAAAAAAATTAAGTTATATTAAGTAATATTTATTAAGTTATATTAAGTAATATTTTGTGTGGCCACCATCATTTTCCGACACGACTTTAATTCTCTTGGGCATGGAGTTGACCAGAGCTTCACAGGTTGCCATCAAAGACACTTTAAAGAAATATAAAGATAAAATGAAACGACACACAACCATCACAGAAGCACTATGAATATTAAAGGTGGAGGCACATATGTTTCATTCCAGTGATGAAAATGTGCATTTTCTACACGCAAACAACAGAGGGAGCATTTACCCTTTTAATTATTAAACCATTTGTCAAATTGTTTGTCCAATGTAGGCATTCAGAGAGGTTAGCCCAGTTTCCCAGGATATACAGTATGTCACAAAAGTGAGTACACCCCTCACATTACTGCAAATATTTATTTATATCTTTTCATAGAACAACACTGCAGAAATGACTCTTTGACACAATGAAAAGTAGTCAGTGTAAAGTTTGTTTAGCAGTGTAAATTTAGTGTCCCCTCAAAATAACTGAAAATAAAGCCAATACTAGCTGAACCCCTGGCAACAAAAGTGAGTACACCCCTCAGAAAAAAATTAAAAAGTTAATATTTTGTGTGGCCACCATCATTTTCCAGCACGACTTTAATTCTCTTGGGCATGGAGTTGACCAGAGCTTCACAGGTTGCCACTGGAATCCTCTTCCACTCCTCCATCACAACATCACCAAGGTGATGGACATTTGACAGCTTGTGCTCTCCACCTTCCTTTTCAGATTGCCCTAGAGGTGTTTTAGGCCCAATCCCAATTCTATTTTGTACCCCTACCCCTTGGCCCTTCCCCTTCCCCTTGGCCCTTACAACCGAGGGTTAAGGGGAAGGGCTTCAAAACTTACCCCTAACGCCCCATTCACACGGGGCGTCAGCGTCAACGCTTCCCATTCACTTTGAATGGGTGACGTCAGGCGTTGCCGAACTGCATTCTGGATCCGGCGGCGCCGCTTCAGCCGCGTTGCTCGCTTCAGGAGTTGGGACATTCTCAACTTTTCAAGCGCCAACGGAAGCGTCAGCCAATTAGATCGCTGTATGCAAATACACCAGCTCCAACAGTAGCCGATTGTTGACTAATTTCATTGGCTGACGCTGCTATGACGGTCGCGTCAGCCCCAACTTCAGACACGCCCTTTGTCAAGCGTTGACGCTGAAGCCCCCTGTGAATGGGGCGTAAGAATTGGGACAGCACTTCAACACCTGCACACGACATCATATGTCATCGCGATCTCTTGCTTCATATGAGATCAGACGATCACGACTGCTGGAGTTATTCCAGTTGTGTTATTTTTGGTGTTTATCTTCAGGAAATCACTGAAGGCGTATATTATGTTATCATAACGATCTAATGTGGCAATAAGATTGGAACTGTACTGTGCATTTACTCCGTGGCCATATTCATCTATGTAAACACATGAAAACAACATTAACATTATAGCAGACACTGTAAAAGCTCATTCCCAGACACTAGACTAGACTGGGACACCCCTACCCCTTGACGTGAATGCGCAAAACGAGGGGTAGGGGTAAGGGGAAGGGCTAAGTCCATCACCTTTACCCTGAGCCCCTTTAGCAAGCCAGTGAACTGTATTTGGGGTCATTATCATGCTGAAACACTGCTTTATGGCCCAGTTTCCGGAAGAAAGGGATCGTGCTCTGCTTTAGTATGTCACAGTACTTGTCAAAATTCACGTTTCCCTCATTGAATTGTAGCTTCCCAATGCCAGCAGCACTCATGCAGTCCCACATGATGACACTCCCACCACCATGTTTAGCGGTAGACAAGACACACTTGTCTTTGTACTCCCTAACCTGGTTGTACGGTGGCCGAGAAAGGTTAACGCTCTGCAATTTAAGAAAGCACATGCAATAACAAGAAACACCGGCAAATTAAGAAACGGTCTTCATCAATTTGACAGCACACCTGTTACAAATTCTCACAAGAGAGCTTAACGCGCTGCAATTTAAGAAATCACATGCAACAACAGAAAACAACAGCAAATTAAGATACGATCTTCATCAATTTGACAGCACACCTGTTACAAATTCTCACAACACAAACAACGGAAGAAACGCGCAGCAAGTTATTCAAAACACAACGGAAGAAAACGCGCTGCAAGTTATTGAAAACACAACGAAAAAAAATTGGCAACAAGTTATTAAAAGAACACAACGGAAATGTTTCAAGAGGACCCAAAAACATCACGGACCCAGCTAAGACACGGATGTAGTTAATTTAATAACGCAACATTTCAGTTGATCATTAATTAGACTGATAATTTACAAAAGACAACTGAATCGTGTAATCAGGATATTAAAGACCACCTTTCAAAGACCACCAATCACTTCACTGAACAACAGTCACGGCGGGTCCGTATCAGCTGGGTCCGTGATGTTTTTGGGTCCTCTTGAAACATTTCCGTTGTGTTCTTTTAATAACTTGCTGCGCATTTTTTCCCGTTGTGTTTTCAATAACTTGCAGCGCGTTTTCTTCCGTTGTTTGTGGTGTGAGAATTTGTAACAGGTGTGCTGTCAAATTGATGAAGATCGTATCTTAATTTGCTGTTGTTTTCTGTTGTTGTATGTGTTTTCTTAAATTGCCGCGCGTTAAGCTCTCTTGTGAGAATTTGTAACAGGTGTGCTGTCAAATTGACGAAGACCGTTTCTTAATTTGCCGGTGTTTCTTGTTATTGCATGTGCTTTCTTAAATTGCAGCGCGTTAACCTTTCTCGGCCACCGTATGGTTGCCACCACACACGCTTGACTCTATCTGAACCAACTAGGTTTATCTTGGTCTCATCAGACCACAGGACATGGTACCAGTAATCCTGGTCCTTAGCTTGAATGCCAGCTGCAAATTGTTTGCGAGCTTTCTTGTGCATCAACTTTAGAAGAGGCTTCCTTCAAGGACAACCATGCAGACCAATTTGGTGCAGTGTGCGGCGTACGGTCTGAGCACTGACAGGCTGACCTCCAATCCCTTCAATACCTGAAGCAATGCTGGAAGCACTTATCCGTCTGTTTTTCAAAAGACAATCTTTGGATGTGACGCTCAAAACGTGCACTCAGCTTCCGTGGCTGACAATGGCGAGGCCTGTTCTGAGAAGAACCTGTCCTCTTAAAGCATTGTATGGCCTTGGCCATGTGCTGCAGCACAGTTTCAGAGTGTTGGTTATCTTCTTATAGCCTGAGCCAGTGTTTCTCAACTGGTGGGTCACGACCCAAAAGTGGGTTGCAGGAACATTTTCAGTGGGTCGCGGAGTGTGTGGTCAAAAAAACAACAAAAGTTTAATTTTTAACTTGTTTTGCATATACCGGACTTTTATTTTGAAATGCGCGCACGACAACCGATCCCTTTGGAATCGACGTGGAAAGCGTCACGTTGCCGAGCAACATAGAGAGTCAGCTCGTGGAGCTTTCATGTGATAAGACGCTGAAAAGGAAATTCAGTGAAGTAAGCCTCTCCCAGTTTTCGCGATCTGAGAGTGCGATCAAACCCATCCCATTCAGAACTACGTATTTGTATGAAAGTGGCTTCTCTTCCTTGGTGCAGCTTGACTCCAAGCAAAGGAACAGGTTGTACATAGAGCGCGATCTTCGGGTAGCACTGTCTACCATCACTCCTGACTTTGAAACTCTTATCACATCAGTAAAGCACATCCTCAGTTATCTCATTATCTTACCAAATTACTGTTCAGTAAAACAGATGTTTATAATTGCTGTCATATTAGATGTAAAAATGGTTATGGATGTTTTAATCATTTTACAATTTGCTGGTTTGTTCTGTTGAACAGGATCAGTGGTCATGTTTTATTAACAGTTCAGTTTTGTTTATGGTAACAACCTTTCCTTACCCTGACCACTGTTTACAATGTTTGTCATTTTTACTTTGTAATATTTCTATAATTTGATACATTTTGTTAAATGTCAGCAATAAAATATTGTTTATTTGTAAGTCTTGCTGATTTTCTCATGATTTTTCTTTCTCTACTTGTGTATATTAACAAATAAATACAAATTAATTATAATTCCTAAAGTTATATTACAGTTCCTAAAAATTTGGGTCGCGGCTTGATGACCATGTAAAAATGTGGGTCCCATGGCCAAACCAGTTGAGAACAACTGGCCTAGGCTATCTATATGCAAAGTAACAATTTGTTTTTTTTTTTCAGGTCTTCTGAGAGTTGTTTGTCATGAGATGCCATGTTGAACTTTCAGTGGCCAGGTTGAGACAGTGGAAAAGCTTTTACACCAAATTCAACTCACCTGCTATCTGGAAACAACTGAGACAGTGTTAAACTATTGAGTCACATGACACAGGGCAAGGAAAATGACTATTTGTGCTCAATTTGTACATTTTCACTTAGGGGAGTACTCACTTTTGTTGCCAGGGGTTCAGCTATTATTGGCTGTATTTTAGTTATTTTGAGGGGACACTAAATATGCACTGCTAAACAAACTTTACACTTTTTGGTATTTTAAAATAAACATGATTAGAACAGTAGGCTTTTCACCAGCTAAAAGAGGATTTTAAGGCACATATCTTTTGCTGTAGTGTGTTAGTAGGAAAAACACTTAAAAACAAACCCCAGACTGAAGCAAAGTTTTAAAAAAATCATTGTTCTCTGATAATAAGTTTGTGTTTGCAAATCCAGATCGTTGCGATAATAAAAATGTTTTTATTTGGCTTAAAAGTGTTCAGTATTGTCCTGTGTTTTAACATATGCATTTAATTATAGCTGCTTTGAGAGCACTTAACTCATAAATCATCACAGACTGTTCTCCCCTACAGAAAAGTAGGTTCAAGTGCATTCTTTTTAATGTAAAAGTATCGGTATCGATATCAGCGATACTGGCCCTGAATTTACTTGGTATCGGATCGATAGTAAATTTTGCAGTATCGCCCAGCCCTAGTGATGATGACAAAAACATCTTTCAAAATTTGTGATTGAATATAAATAAATTTAATAAATAAATATATTCTAGAGCAGAATTAGTTTGTGTCTAGGGCATGAGCACATCCACATTGTCATTTATAGACATGAGCTTCTGATACAAAAGAGGATGATAATGATAATACATCTACTTTTCTGATACCTGGTCTCCTGCTACGTTCCCTGTCCGACCAGCTCATCCAGTATTATTCAGTGCACAAGAGGTCCAACAGGTGGTACAGGACACTATAACAGATATCATACTATATTCTGACTCAATAATGGCATTAAATGATTTTAACCACAGGAGTTCATCTTCAAATAACTCGAAATTGGTCACTCTTTTCACCCATCCAAGTGCACACATGTTTGGGTGAGGAGTGAGAGCACACACACTCTGTGAGCATACACCTTGGAGACACAAGTAGCCATAGCATCCGATGCCAGTGGAACAATTAGATGTTAGGGGCATGTTGAACGGATTCCTCAGCTGGGTACTAAAGATGGAGAGAGTGCAGTTCAATCACTCCCCCATCTTCAATTCTCTACGAGTCCAGGAATCGAACCAGTAATGTTTGGGTTACAAGTCCAACTCACTAAACATTAGGCCACAGGTTAACGGTCCAACTCACTATTGAAGCAGTAAGAGGATAAACATAGTCGTGATAAGTTGGCGGTTCATTCCAGTGTGGTGACCCCAGATCAATTAAGGGGCTATGTCAAAAAAATAAAAATTTAATGAATGTTTAGTGTAGTTAATAAAGCTTTATTTTTACTGTCCAAGCTGGACTCCAGGGTTTTTGTGTGTTTCCGACATCCCACCTCTCATGAAAGCTTCTGCAAGTTTCTCCCTCAAAGTCCAATGTTCACTTTGCTAGATCATTCATTCATTCATTTTCTTTTCGGCTTAGTCCCTTTATTAATCCGGGGTCGCCACAGCGGAATGAACCACCAACTTATCCAGCATTTGTTTTACGCAGCGGATGCCCTTCCAGCCACAACCCATCTCTGGGAAACACCCATACATTCTCATTCACACACATACACTACGGACAATTTAGCTTACCCAATTCACCTGTATCGCATATCAGGACTGTGGGGGAAACCGGAGCACCCGGAGGAAACCCATGCAACCACGGGGAGAACATGCAAACTCCACACAGAAATGCCAACTGACCCAGCCGGGGATCGAACCAGCGACCTTCTTGCTGTGAGGCGAATGTGCTACTCACTACGCCACCGTGGCGCCCACTTTGCTAGATCGTTCTATAAAAAGACATCGCAAGTGTCCGCAGTCAGTGGTGTGGGACTTCATACAGGAGCATGTGCGCAAACTGTAATGCTCAAAAAAACAAAGGGAACATTAAAATAGCACATCCTATATCTGATTTAATTAAATATTCTTATTAAATACTTTGTTCTTTACATACTGCAGTTGAATATGTGGACAACAAAATCACACAAACATCATCAATGGAAATCAAATTTATATGCCCATGTAGGTCTGGATTTGGAGTCCCACACAAAATTGAAGTGGAAAAACACACTACAGGCTGATCCAACTTTGATGCCCCTAAAACAAGTTAAAATAAGGCCCAGTAGTGTGTTCGGCCTCCACATGCCTGTAAGAGCTCCCAATAATGCTTGGGCATGCTCCTAATGAGGTGGCAGATCTCCTCCAAGACCTGAACTGAAACATCCTCTAACTCCTGGACAGTCTGTAATGCAACTTGGCACTGCTGGGAGGAGTGAGACATGATGTCCAAGATGTGTTCAATTTGATTCACCACCCGGGGATACTCATCTCGAGGCCCCCAGAGACTATGCAGTGCCACGGATGGGATCCAAGACCCGAGACGATTCCAAGGTTCCATAATCCTGGACCAGGCTGTATCCTGAGCAGCTGCTTGGTGCTTGGCAGAGTAGCAAGCAAGAGACGGATTCCTGTGACCCTCCACGGACAGACGAGCCTCGAGTTCTCCAGCCTCCGGTGCCTAGACTGCAGCTAGAGCTGCGCACCGATGGATTACTCTTCTGTGTTTGGACTCTAAGTAGTGAATATTAAACAACACTGAACTGAACTCCAACATTAATAACTGGACTGACACTTTCAATTTACTATAACCTTCTATGTGAAGCTGCTTTGACACAATCTACATTGTAAAAGTGCTATACAAATAAAGGTGAATTGAATTGAGGTCTGGGCAATGAGAGTGCCAGTCCATAGCATCAATGCCTTCGTCTTGCAGGAACTGCTGACACACTCCAGCCACATGAGGTCTAGCATTGTCTTGCATTAGGAGGAACCCAGGGCTAACCGTACCAGCATATGGTCTCACAAGGGGTCTGAGGATCTAATCTCAGTACCTATTGGCAACCTCTGGTGAGCACATGGAAAGAAATCAGCAACCTCTGGGGGCCCTGCAAACAAATGCCACCCCACACCATTACTGATCCACGGTCAAACCGGTATGCTGGAAGATGTTGCAGGCAGCTGAACGTTCTCTATGGTATCTCTATACTCACATCACTCATATCACATCTGCTCAGTGTACTACCAGTGTAGTTCAATATCCCTTATTCCATGGTCTGGTGAAATTCTTGATTCTGATTGGCTGGAGGGTGTGGTATATTTCGTTGAAACGCACAGGTAGTTCCAGTCAGGTTTGATCACAGTTCGAAATAAATGCGCTTCTCCCAAACGTTTACAGTTACTATAGCAACTCGCATGTGCTGCACATGAAACCGATTAGGGCTGTTGATGGCGGACGAGAAATCTGCAAAATTAGGAAAATACTCATAAACTACGCCACAAAATCAAGTCTTAAGAGTTTTTCAAGCGAGAATGTAGTTATTTTAAAGTCAAATCGGCCGTTTGTGTGTTTGAAAAGCGCGTTTTAAACATTTTTGGAAGCTCCAGGCGGTCAGCGGCAGCTCCGCAAACGGCTCCCCACAGACATTGGCTGCTTCAAAGACTCTAGAATACACTTGAAAATGCGTATTTAATTTATATGGTACCTTTTAGAACATTTGTATGTTTATTATGAAATGTAAATCGCGGAAATTCAGACTAATCTTATATTAGCAGATATAAACAGCACATGCTTTCACAGCTGATTCAGTGGAGGGACTAGAAAATCGATCATGTAAAAACTGACAAAAATTCGGACAAATATTGCGCTGCAAAGAGCAAAACTATTTTAAATTTAGGCCTACCTTGGCAAATGACCATGGAATAAGCGGGATAATCAACGGCTTGCTGTGCATTAAAGGATTTTAATGCACTCCGCTGCGTTTTGTGTGGTCTTTTGCCTCCACGTCGTGCATTAAAATCCTTTAACGCAGGGCAAGCCTTTGATTATCCCTTACCTAAACACTTACCTGCTTTGCACTCCATATTTAATGTTGCCAATAAACTATCTGGTTTTGCACCTATCCCTCCTCCTGTGTATAGTGTGACAAAAGATGTGACTATAGAAATAAACAGTTCATTGAAAATTTTTATTACAACTAAAATTGGTGATTGTGCCCTGAGTTTCCTGGTTTCTCTCACGGTTTGTTTTTCGCATCTTTCAATCGGTGGAGTTTTAGTTCCTTGTCCCCTCTGGATTTGTTGGTTTGGGAGCTGCTCTTCAATGGCTCATCCTTCAACCGTCACACTGGATCTATTTTATTTTAACAAGAACAACTACCAATAGGATCCACCACCACACTGCTGCCTTCCCGATATGCTGGAATGCCTCACAATCTATTCCAGGCATCACCGATCTCGGTCCTGGAGGTCCGGTGTCCTGCAGGGTTTAGCTCCAACTTGTCTCAAAACACCTGCCTGGATGTTTCAAGTATACCAAGTAAGAGCTTGATTAGCTTGTTCAGGTGTGTTTGATTAGGGTTGGAGCTAAAATCCGCAGGAGACAGGACCTCCAGGAACAAGCTTGGTGATTCCTGATCTATTCCCTTCATCTATGTATTGTAGGGTTGCACTATAGCAGGGGTGCTCAACCCTGTTCCTGAAGAGCCACCCTCCTGCAGATTTCAGTTGCAACCCTGATCAAACACACCTGAACCAATTAATTAGGAACTGAACAGCACTTTATAGTTACAGGCAGGTGTGTTTGATATGGGTTGCAACTAAAATCTGCAGGAGGGTGGCTCTCCAGGAACATGGTTGAGCACCCCTGCACTATAGAAATAAAGAGGGGTCGCACTTTATTTTGATGGTTCGTTAGTTGAATTTAAGTTACATTGCCACTAATTCTCATTGGATTATAAGTAGCCTGTTAGGTTGGGGTTAGGATTAGGGTTAGTGTTGGTTGACGTGTACTTGCAAAGTTTCTTATAGTCAGTTAAATGTCTGTTGAATGTCAGTATCAACAGATATTAAGCAGACAGTCTACTAATACTCAAATGGACCATCGAAATAAAGTGTTACCTAAAGAGGACTTTACTAAAATATTCATAGAACGCAAGTTAGGGTGTAACTATCCAGGGAAGTAACTTCCAAGGAGTTGTTGTGACCAAGTATAGAACAGAACATGTTATCAATATAAAAAGTCCTAATATAATATAAGTCCTCTTTCTTTCAAGGTTCCACATCAGTTGCACAGATTATAATTTGGCTCTAACTAGTTCTCTTTTCATCCTCAGGCTTTCATCTGCCGGTCTAAAGGAAAACAGTCTGTTGTGTGGGCCCTGCGGGAGAGACGAGTTTTAGACTGAAAACTCAACACTCTTCAGGCAGAGTAATGAGATGCTGGTCAAAAACTGTCTTTCAGCTTGTGCCCCCTGTGGGCTCCTTTGAGATCCTCAGGGGTGCGGTGCTCTGCGACCCAAGTTTTAATGAATCAATCACACTTGTTGATTGGACGCTGGAATTGATCACCTGATCTAGAGTTGTCAATCAAAAATTGTTTCAAAGACCCCCTGGCAACTTGTTGACCCCCTGGGTGGTGTACACTATTCATTTGCTTCACTTTCTTTCAATCTACAACCTCCACACACACAGTCTTTCCTTTTCTTCTCCCACTCGTTTTCTCTGGGTCTCTGTGTGAATAATGATTCAAAGCAGTAAGATGTCAGATACAAAAACATCTCTCATCTGGTTGTCAGATCATAATTAAGTCTTCAAAGGCAGAGATAGCTTTGAAACCGATTACCTTACACTGATGTAAGATATATATTCAAACATTTTCTCCTCCTCTTCCTTAATCCCATTCTTTTCATCCTGTGATTGTATCACAATGTGACAGAGGTTTTTGTTTTATCATAATAATTTAACGAGACTATGACTGTCAGAGCATATAGTGAGGAGAAAACAAAGCATAATGACCTTTATCTTGTTCAGAAACTTTCAGTTACATTTAAAACCCTATGTACTGCCAACATGCATTTTAAAGAGCCCATATTATGGATTTTTGAAAATGACCTTCCATGCAGTGTGTAACACAGCTCTAAGGGAAGTGAAATGTCCAGCTGAGGCTTAAATCTTAAAGTGCAAAGTGTTTAAAACGATTGATTCATCTATGAAAGAGTCGACTCGTTGTTTAAATGAATCATTATTATAACGAGTCTTTAGCCGTTTCGGCTTGACGTCAACGCGAAACATAAGCCCCGCCCACTAGTTGCGCACGCAGACCCCGGGAAAATTTAACTCCCCGGCCCCGCCCACAGACAGGAGGAAAAAGTGGAAGACAGCCGGCAAGCACTGTATCGCATTCCGGTTAAATCATGTCCCGTAGACGCTGTGCTTTGAAGTGCGAGGGAAAAGCTGTGTTCTTTTCCCTACCTGGAGTGGTTGAGGTTTATTTTTAGGAAAATACCTGAGAATTATAGCCCCAACATGGTGCTGTGTTCGCGTCATTTCTCTGAAGAGAGCTACACCAATCTACACGCTTACAACGCGGGATTTGTTGCACGGTTGTTGTTAAAGGATGGATCAATACCCAGTTTATTTGGACCAGCATGTTCTTCCGCCGAATCGCAACCTGTAAGTACGATTAAAATAACTATCATCTTGTTGACTGTAACAAGGTAAATATGGATGTAGTTGTCTGTATTGTGTTTGCTCCGTGCAGCATGTAGCGGTAGCTGTTTAGCTTACTGCCGAATGTTACTATTTGTTGTTTTACAATAGTCCATGCTGTGTTCATTATTACTGAATGTTTGTTGTTATGATGAAGAATATAGCAATAAGCTGTTGTACAACTGCAGTGATGTTTTTCAATATGTTCTGGCATTGGGCTGCTGACACGTAAAGGACGTGACGTGGTAGCGTGACGCGACGTGGTAGCGTCACGTAAAGGAGGTGCTTGGGAAAAAGACTTGCTCAGACGATTCATATGGGAGTCGGTGGGAAAATGAGGTAAAAATAACTAGATATTATAAGACATTGAAAGTGTTTTTTAACCTTGCATACATATCATCCTGTTGTTTGGGACTTCAAAAAGTGAAATTTAACCGTTCTCAACCCAACATATGGGCTCTTTAAGGCATTACACGTTAGGCTCACTGTCTTCGTCACTGTCATATAATTTATAAAGCAATCACATGATGCATTGTGACAAGTTTAGTAACAAAGAATAATCCGTTGACATCAACAATAACTAATAACTAGACTTCAAACAAAGCTAATTTTAGTCAGTTGCACAAGTTTAGTCAGGTTATTGAAATTATGTTATTGTCACGTCCTCTCTTCTGTGTGTGTTTGTTTTCATCATGTGACCTTCACCATGTGTTCCTTTGTTCTGTTTCCCCACCACCAGTCATTTTGTTCATCAGTGTCACCTGTGGTTATCCCCTGTATGTAATCAGTTCAATCATTCCCTGTGTATTTACTGTATACCCCTTAGGCCCCGTTTACACTAGTGCGTTTTAGTTTTAAAACAGCGTTTTAGCATGAAAACGATCCGCGTCCACACTAGCGTTTCACCCAGCGTCTCTCAACAGATCTCCGTCCACACTACGCCACCAGAAACGCATATCACGTGACCATTCGCGCACTCTGGGCATGCACGTTCAAGTATAAACAGGAAGCACGTGTCTCGTTTGGCATTCGGTTATTGTTAGTCAACAAACGCTGGTTGAACGATGAACGCGATGGCAAAGAAAGCAAGAGAGGTCTTTTTGAGGACAGACGACGAGGTCGAGTTGTTACTTAAAGTAACAAATGAATATAAAACATCCATGGCTATCGAAAATACAGTGTTTACAGTGAAGGCTGGTCAGCCGTCTGCCGGTGGCGTTATAGTCGCCTCACAGCATTACCTACTAGAAGTCACTGGTTCGAGCCTCGGCTGGGTCAGTTGGCATTTCTGTGTGGAATTTGCATGTTCTCCCTGTGTTTGCATGGGTTTCCTCCGGGTGCTCAGTTTTCCCCCACAAGTCAAAAGATATGCGGTACAGGTGAATTGGGTAAGCTAAATTGTCCGTAGTGTATATGTGTGAATGAGAATGTTTCCTAGAGATGGGTTGTGGCTGGAAGGGCATCCGCTGCGTAAAACAAATGCTGGATAAGTTGGCAGTTAATTCCACTGTGGCGACCACTGTGGCGACCCCGGCTTAGTCCCTTAATAAAGGGACTAAGCCGACAAGAAAATGAATTAATAAAATTTGTTCGTAAGAATGTGGTGGTCAAGTGATTCCCTTTTCTGCCAGAGACTGCTTTATGGTTTTAACAATTTTTTCAAAATGTATTGTTTAGGCCTGTATAATTTTAAACAGTGTCATTTTGGATGTCGTATGACTAGAGCGCTTCCGCTGAGCGAGCTGTGGTAGCTTGGCAACAGAGCCGCGACGTCTAACCTCTGAAGCCGCCTTTCCATTGCACACGACAAGCGACAGACCGGAAGTCATTCATTTCCAATGGAGAGTAGTCCGGGAGCTGCGTGGAGTTCAGATCATCTCAGTATGCGGGAAATTCGGATCCGATTTGAGCCGCGGATCCGTTGAAATATTTGAACTCCTGCGACTAGACCGTATGCGACCGGCCAACCGGAAGTGATGTATTTTAGTGTTGTCAAAGCAGGTCCGTACGCTCAAGATGAGAAATAGGGTTTTTTTTGCTATTTTTTTTAATCAGAAAAAGTCTGTATAAAAAAAAATGATATTCATAAATGAGTAATAAAAATATTATTATAGCCATTTTTAGCGGCCTATGAGTTTCAGTATACATTTATTCATCCATTCATTCAACCATGGTGAATACACGGAGAATAAAGACTCTTGCTCTCCTATTATTCCTTTTAGAATCCTTTATTTCGGACACTGCGAGAATCAGCGTCTCCCCCAGGTTGCCCGACAACAATGAAAATACTGTGCGACTGCCACAAGGGGGCGTATTCTGACAGTTGTGTCCAAATGTTGTGTGCAGTGGAAAGGCGGCTTAACTGTGCTGAGAATTCCATGCCGAGAACAGTTAGCAGTTGTGCCGCACTGTTCCAGGCTTAGTGAAGATACAACTGTAACCATACCAAAGTGTTCTTGGAAAGATGGTGGAAAAGCAGCTAACTCTGGTTCTGATTGGTTCCAGTTTTACCATTTTGTTGCTAAGGGGATTGTGAAAGCCTAACGACCGCTCTCCTGCTTGAACTTGACTTTTGATTGGATGATCTGATTGACACTGTTGGGTTGTGATCGGTTCCGATTAATGCTCTTTTTACTTTTTCATTGCTGAGACCAATCTAGTCACTAAGTTAGACAAAACCCACGAATATGTATATACTAATAAAATGGATTAAGGAAATTAAGGTCAGTGTAGGACTGGAAACGTATGTAAAAGACCGAAAAACGATACAAGAGCCTAAGAGGATTGGTCTGGTGGAACATGGTGTCATTAGATCGAAGCCACCTAAAGGCGGTTGGAAAAATTTTCCTGCCCAAATACTGAGAGCAAAATGGCAAGTAAAAGGGTTGTAATATTACCCACTTTAACATACTGCATTTATTGTTAGAAAGACACGACCAGAATTGGCTGTAGATAAATCAAGAGAAATGTAAATTATGCCAAAGACTGAACTGGAAGTACTGTGCTACTGTTACGGCACAATTGGTAGAAACTGGGCTTTGCTTACAACAAGCAGCAGTCACAAAAATCTCAATTATTAAACAGTATGAAACCAAAATGTTCCAGACTGTAAATCACGCTGCTGTTCTATGGGATTCGACAAGTCTTTGGAGGACATTTGAACATTCGCAGTATTGTCTCCAAGACTGAGCAACTTGAACATCTTTTAACAGACTCAAATCTAGATTATCTATGTTTTACAGAGACCTGGCTTACTCCTACAACGCCTTCATCATTAGTAAATGTTCCGGGATAAAAGGTGCATACACATGATAGAAGTAAAGGGAAAGGGGGTGGGGTTTTGATTTATGTTAAAGATCGTCTTTAAAGCAAAAAAATAAACACTGGTGACCTTCTTAAATGTGTGGGGATTACTATTAATCTGTCCCCCAAAATGTCTTTTGTTGATTTATCAACTTGAGAATCACTTTTGTGGACCAGATCCTACCCCCGTTTTACCTAAGGTAAATAAGGATTGCATAATGGGCTCAATAATCAGCAAAATAGCAGGGGTTTCTGTAGATTATTGCTGACTCAAATTCTGTGTGGGCCTACTCATCATTTTCATCATCATCACCATTACCGCTGACCACTCCATATACTTGTTTTGCAGGATGATCCAAAACAACCCACGGTAAATGTTAAAGATCTTTGTTTACACTTAATTAGATGCCTAACATCACAACATGCAGGAAGGTAGATCTCCAGGAACAGGATTGGGCACCCCCCACCTTACATGTTTTTTTTTTTTAGATCTTTCACTGTTCTTGACTAGGTTCTACCTAAGCGGTGATTAAAAGTAGGGCAAGCACAAGTTCTCCAGCCCTTTAAACACTTAGTTAATTAAGGCTTAGCTGCCCAAAAATATATTAGACAATAATTCTTCTGCACACTCTTATCTACACTTCCTTTTACTACACCAAGAGACTACAAAGAAGAAATCCATGACCTCAAGGAGAAACTAAAAGAAAAAGACAAAGAGATTAGGACAACGAAGGTTGAACCTTCAAGAGGGTATGTATATGAAGTGAAGCATTTTGCATAACCATAGTTACATTGAAATTGTTTTGAAAAGTTGTAAAACAAAGTTAATTTGTTAAGCTACCATTTTATTATTTAAAGATGAGAGAAAAAGAAAAGTTTAAACAAAAACATTTAACAAATCCGAGGTACAAATATTTGAAAATCTTGTAATATATAAAAGTATAAAATTTAGCAGATTATTTCTTAGGTACTGCATGTTCTAATGAGTGACATCAATTCTTGTTATATACTTATTTTCGGTTATATACCTTATATACTTATTATGTTATTTAAAATCCATAGGACATTAGAAAGGATTTAGATTGAATTTGAATGTATTATATTGTATATCTTTTCATTTTTACAGAACAAGTCAGTTACTGATTTGCTGAACCCCCATGCCCTGGCTTACACAAATAAATTAGAAAACTACAAAAAACTCACAAGGGCTTTGATGGATTCAGTTTTTTCGGCAGAGGAGATGTCAAAATGTTCAATAACGGGGAAAAAAAGGTGTTCCCCTTCATTTCGTCAGAATCCAATCATCTGTTACAGTATCTAACGGGCCAATGAAATGCCAATGAGTTGGCAGCATCAGTATGCAGTAAGTACTTAAAGTTTGAGCAGAACTACAGTGTGATTGAGAAGGAAGCATTGGCACTATTAATCGCACTTCAACACTTATAAGTATACGTGAGTTGTGGTATAATCCCTTTGTGTGTGTATACTGACCATAATCCATTAATATTTCTTGACCGAATGTGCAACTCAAGTCAATGACTTACGCGGAGGTCTCTTGCACTACAGGAATTTAATAAGGACATTCATTACAAGAAAGGTTCAGTTCATGTAGTTGCGGATGCAAATGTACATTTGTTGTTATTATAAACAACTTGTTTATAATTTTAATAGTGGGGGTGTTACATCCTACGGAAGCGTAGAGCTGCCACCCAGGTTAAAAAAAATCTGAGCTTTATCTGGTTTGTACAATATACTTTTCACATTCTTCCAATATAATATCATGTTCGTACAATATAATTATCACGTTATTACGTGAAAACTTTATTGTCAGGTGCAAAGACGACAATATGAAAATAACAAGCTGTCAAAAGCTGTAAAATAATCATAGGAGCAAGGTTATGGACTTTTCATTAGTTTTAGTTTCTATTTCGTTTTGACTTTTTGTTTTCAAATTCAATTAGTTTTAATTAGTTTTTAGAGGGATATTTACTAGTTTTTATTAGTTTCTATTTTTGAAATTGCTTAGTTTTAGTTCAGTTTTTATATCAGTATTTTAGTTTTTTTCTAATTAAGGATATTTGTTAGGTGCAAGATTCAAAATCATAAGAATAAATATTGTATACTAAAATCTCAGCTATACATTTTTTGAAAACTGTATTCAGAGGACACATGACCACTCTACCCAAATTCAAATACAACAGCCCACAACATAGCAACCTACAATTTGTGTGCAAGGCTGCTTCTGAGGTTAGATCCACAGTAGTGATGGAAAGTTCAGATATTTAACGCGGATATTATGACTCAATATACCAAAGTTATGTCGTCAGCAAGCAATAGTAATTTCAGTCAGTTAAAACATCACCATGACCTGAAAAATGTCTTACAGTAAAGTTTTGCAACTGAAGCATGATTTACTTATTTAAATTCCATTACGATTGTCTGTTATGAAATAAACTTCGTTTTTTTCACCAGAACCCCTCATTTCAGCCCTTACCCCGCCGTTGTTCAAGTTTAGTTCGGTCACAGCATGCTGCCATGTCTATGTTTGGGTCACTGAATCACGCATGCGCAGTATGATCGGTTCACAGCTGCTCAAATTTGATCTCAGTGAAACGTTACTGTTCTAATAACGGAATAAGAGTATATATTTTATTATTTAGAGTCAGAGCTGGGTATTAAGCTCGTTAAAAAGTAAGTAGTATGTGGATGAGTGCTTACTGGAGACGTGAATCGTTTCAAATTATACAGTTCGATTCACGTGAACTAGTTTAACCGGTTCATTTAGAAGATCCGGTTGAAAAGATTCGTTCGCGATCGCGATATAAAAATAAAACCCATTATTGGGTACAAACGTGTTAAAGTAACAGTTTTAAGTCATTGTATTTAATGCTATCACCGTGCTTCTGTCATGTCCACTTGTTGTTTTTGTCGCAGGAGCAACAGCAAGGATGACTGGAGGAGAACCGGTGTTCTGACGATCTGTGCTACCTCATCAGAATGTGCTACCTGTAGCTCAATCTCTCATATTTCATCTAAAAAAACAAGGTTAGCACATCTTGTTAGATTCAAATGTCTATCAGAAAGAACTACCACAGTGAATAAGGATGTAAAAACAGGGGTAGCACATATTGTCAGCTTCAAATATATAGCAAAATTAACTACTACTCCAGTAGTAGTAGTAGTAGTAGTAATTCTACTTGAACAATGTAAATAAAAGGCGTAGCAGCTTCAGAGTAAACTACTGCCTTATAATTTTTTTTAGTTTCATTAGTTTTGTATTTAATTTGTTTATTAGAGTTGTAGTTCATTACGATGGACATTTGAAGATAACAAAATGAGCTACCCCTGTTTTTACACCCTTCTGTAAGGAGATAGTTCCTACTGATATACATTTGAAACTGACAAGATGTGATAACCCTGTTTTTTTTTAGATGAAATATGACAGATTGAGCTACCAGTAGCACATTCTGATGAGGTAGCACAGATCTATCTCTATCTGGCCAATGGCAGCAAGACTACAGACTCTGAGCAGCCGTACGAGTCAAACACCTGCAGCGCGATTCACTTCTGAAAGACTTACAGTAAGATTATGTTCATTCATTCATTCATTAGTTTTCTTTTCAGCGTAGTTCCTTTATTAAGGTCGCCACAGCGGAATGAACCGCCAACTTATCCAGCATTTGTTTTACGCAGCAGATGCCCTTCCAGCTGCAACCCATCACTCAATTTAGCCTACCCAATTCACCTATAACGCATGTCTTTGGACTTGTGGGGGAAACCAGAGCACCCAGAGGAAACCCACACAACCACGGGAAGAACATGCAACTCCACACAGAAATGCCAACTGACTCAGGTGAGGCTTGAACCAGCAACCTTCTTGCTGTGAGGCGAACGTACTACTCACTACGCCACAATGGCGCCGTAAGATAATGTATTGAATACATTTACAAAGACAAAAACAAAGGAGGTTTTTGCTATAATTTTAGTTAGTTTCAGTTAGTTGTAGTTTTTCATCTTTATTTCAGGTTACGACAATTATTTAACATTTTAGTTTTCGTTTTGTCGTTCGTTTTCATTAAGTATAATAACCTTGCATAGGAGCCTGAAAAGAAGATTTTGACTTTGTATTATTCACTTCATTTTGCTGTATCAACTGCTAAAAAAACAGCATTTCTGCAGAGATTAGTGTGCTGATGTCACAGGTGTTTTCTTTATCGCTGGCCATCAGCTGACCGGCCAAAATTGCAAAGCACACACATGGGGCCAAATGCTGCTGAGCTAAAGTTTTTTTTTTCTTTTTAACAAGGCCTTGCTTGGTTGTTTGTAACCTTTTGATCTTAAATAAAAGCACAGAGGTGGCCGACATGCAAAGAGAGAGACAAAGTGAGCGCGAAAGAAAGCTTGCTTTCATAATGAATGTCAGCTCAGATAACAAAGCCCCATTTGCATATCATAATCCAAATCTTTCCTGCTCAGATCAGGTGTGCTGTGAAGGAATATTTTTCTTGGTTGCCTTTGAAAGTCTTTGATGTGCACAGCAAGAATGAATATGAAAAGGAACTGCTAGCCGATGAGGTCACATTCGCACTCTCTTTCTTTGCCTCTTCCTTCTGTTTTCCAAATGAAAATGAAAGTGTTCATTATGGTTTATGGGATAAAACCTTTGTATTATGAGTTCTAAATGATTTAGTATAATGATATATTTATTTCCTATAAAACTATAACATTGTTAAAAAAAAATTCAAGATCTCTATTAATGAGTATTATCAAATACTTGCCACAAAGCCAGTTACTGCAACATTCTGGCAAATGTCTGTGGCATATTGCAAATCCTGGAGAACTATGAGATGGGAACCTGCCTATAAGATCAATGGGTATCAAGTATGACAGTGCTATAAGATAAATAAGTGAAGTTTATTTATAAACTAATTTCAAGAGGATCACATGCTTATGATTGTTTGCAGCTGGTCCCGAATTATTCCGTTTATGCTTCACCAATCTGTCGATTCCTAAGCCACTATAAATACCCTAAGTTCCACATCACAGCCATCTTCATTTTTAAGAATCCCCTCTTCCACCCCTAATCCTCCTCCTTTCCTAGATGGGTGGCACGGTGGCCCAGTGGTTAGCACTGTTGCCTCACAGCAAGAACGTCACTGGTTCTAGTCCTTACCAAGCCAGCCGACGTTTCTGTACGGAGTTTACGCGTTCTCCTCGTGCTCACATGGGTTTCCCCCGGTTTCCTTCCAAAGTCCAAAAACATGCAATTAAAGGTCACATACATGACCCCTTTTTTATATTTAATATAAGTCTTTTGTGTCAGCAGAATTTGTCTGTAAAGTTTCAGCTCAAAACACCCATCAGATTATTAATTATAGCTCTCCAAAGCTCTTCCATTATAGCTCTAAACAACTTTTTCCTGTTTTTTGCACTGGCCCTTTAAGAATAGTCCTCCCCGCCCACCGTGCCCGTCAGTGTGCCTCAATCTCCGCCCTCGGCTGCGTCAGACACACAGACGCTACAGGAACAGATCTAGGGGAAGCAGATCTCACTACGTTTGAGAAATACAACAGTAAGAACTTTACCAAAGACTGTTTAATGTGTTTGTTAAGGAGTTGCAACGATGAGTAACGCACAATGCAGTTATAGAGTTCGTTCACGCATGTATGCGCACGCGCACACACAGACAGCGCGCACTTTTGCAAGCAAATGTGAAAGGATACAGGTTAATCTCCTCTGCTGTATGGATATCTGTTATGTTAATGTACACAATAAACCTGATTTAATGTCAACAAACCGAGACTGAAGCGTTTTTTTGCTGACACACGGCTGTGGTGATGAAGTAAAGCTGAAGTGAATGGCTGTAGTTCATTACAAACATGCACTGTTTTAAACACGTATTAAACTTGTGAAACTCACTCTTGATCACATTCGATGGTGATTGATGACCTTCGCGAACTGAACAGAACTTTTTATTCCTGGTTGCTTTGCGCACATCCTGTCTTGTTGATATGATTATACACGTTACTACGGAGACATGTTAATACGCAGCTGTCAATCAATTCGGTGGGCGGGGGGACCGCACTCCCACGTCAAGTTGCGGTCGGTCTCAAAACCGCTCCAATTGGTCCACCGTTTTTATGCTGTTAAATTGAAAAAAAAAGGACTGGGTGTGTTTATATCAGCCCAAAATGACCGTCTATACACTATGACTACACATATGACTGTCCAAACAGCTTAAAAAGTAGATTTTTCATCAAAGGTGCCCTTTAAGTTAATTGACTAATGCAAATCAGCACCATAGACATGCTCCTAGTAGGTAGTTATCTCTTAATCACTATCTGTTCATTGGCTACTGCAGCAGGGGAGTTCTCGAGATCTACCTGAGCTCAAACTCCCCTTTCGCTTTGCAAACGGGAGGGAGCCCCGGGCTCGAGGATCTTATGAGCTATTCTCCTGGGACAGCATGCCAAACAAGCTTTATAATCAATCATCAGCTAAGTGTGAACTCTTGAATATAGTGAAAATTATGTAAACAACTTGCACTGCTATGAAATCACATCCCTTTTTTCTACATAACTCTTCGTGGCACTATGTCTTCTCTTTTTTTGTGGTTGATTTAGTTTTAAAAAGACTGAGACTGCCTCAACTATGAAATGAATAAACAGCCAAATGAAATGGAGTTAGTACTGCCACCTCACAGCAAGAAGGATGCTGGTTCGAGTCCTGGCCGGGCCAGATGGCGTTTCTGTGTGGAGTTTGCATGTTCTCCCTGTGTTTGCATGGGCTAACCCCTGGTGCTCTGGTTTCCCACACACTCTAAAGAAATGCGCGATAGGTGAATTGAATTAACTAAATGATCTATAGTGTATGTGTGTGAATGCGAGAGTGTTTCCCAGTGCTGGGTTGCCGCTGGAAGGGCATCCGCTGCATAAAACATGCTTGATCCCTTTCACTGTGACGACTCCTGATAAATAACTGATATTAAAGGGGCTAAGCTGAAGGAAAAGTTATGAATCACCTACAAAAGTTGCGTGGACAGAAGTCTCGATGGCTATGCATTTAGTTTTCAGTAAATTTCTATGTGACGCTTGATGCTAGTTATAGAAATTCAACACAATTTTGCAACAGGAATTTGCATTGTTTTTACTACTGAGAGAAAAAAGAAAAAGACGAGAGAGAAGCTCCCGTTTGTGGTTGTATGGAATTTCACAGCCATCTTTTTTCTCTTTGTTTCATTTGTGGGTTTAAGTGACAAGCCCACTGGAAGGCTCACAGTGTGTGAATGTTACTGTGTGTGTCGCAGGGGTCAAACAGAGTATGCAATCAGAGTGTGGGGTCTTCAGTCAAGGACCACCCTCACTCAACTGTCTCCCACCAACCAGGATGAAAACAGTTCAGCTTGGAGACACAGTTTGGATGCTGGTCAACACTATGCCACACATCTTGAGCTTGCAGTATGTCTGCTGTAGAATTTAATGAGCTGGTGTCTTGACAGGCACTTTGGTGTCTCCATAAAGAGAGGACAATTTCCCGAGTCTTATTATGGACCATAGTGGAATAGAAAGCATTTGCTTCATAACACTTGCTCATATATGATCTCTGCTTCAGATAACACGAACAGATTAATTAGCCTACTGCAACAAACAAGTTTAATTGCACCGTTAATTGTTTTGGTCTGTCTACAGGTGAATCCTTGAAAATCTAGGCATTTACAAATTGTGTCTACATTAGTTGTTTCAGAAATGCATAATAAGAGTTTGAATTATCCAATAAATTTGACTTCACATGACATGACTGAACAAGCCCATGGAGGCATCATAACTGAGGGCAGTTTTGAGAGCATAGACAAACCAGGAGGTGACCGTGGATAAAGGAGTCCTGATAAGTTGATAAAACCCCCTGTTTAGCTCTATTAGATCTGACAAAGGTGATTTCTGAGCCACCACATGGATGCTTGGCTCAAAAGACTTTGGAGCAGATTCTACAGCAACCTCTCATCAGACTGAGTTGGATCTATTGTTGATCAATACTAGCAGACAGGGTGGCTGACTATGAGGATTTCACAGCAGGAGCAAGAGCAAGTTAATGGCTATCGCCAGAGACTGACTTGGCTGTCACTACAAGGGAAAGAGGAAGCTCAGCAGTGACGGGTGCCAAAGGTGAATAAGTTGGTGACTGTCACAGAGAAAAGGACAGGAAAGACACTCCATGGCCCAGATCGGAACACTGTCAACTGAGAAGCCCCAACATGGTCTAGGATAAAAAGGGCTGATGTCTTGGAGTTGAATTGTAGATAGGGAAGCTTCCTTGTCTATGACAGTGAGAATTCACAATACAAGAATAACTAAACAAGCAGAGGTGGCAATCCTGAGAGGATTGGCAGGGTCTTTGTCCTGACTTGAATAAGGTTGAACTGGAATGATTAGACTGACAGGAATTACTTGTTCTGCCATGATATTCAGCGAACTGTAGATTCTCTTCTCAACATCCACTTATGGCAGACAAGGCTAGAGATGATGGTATCTGAGAAGAGAGATATGCCAATTTGGCAGGGGTTGACAACTCTGTCAAAAATGAGAGGTTGTCTATAAACCTTGAGGTATTCTCTCAGTATTTAATGATAGTTGCTTCAGAGGCAGGGGCGCCGCTAGCAATTTTGGGCCCTATGAAAAAATATGAGGATGGGCCCCTACTACCAAGCTAGCTATCCAAACTCTTTGTCTGTAATGTAGTTATACTGACGTATGCATTTTATTATTGATTTTGTCCACTACTTATCAGTATTTAGTAAGAGAACGGCCATGACTGTAGCTAGCAGATGATTTATTGTTCAAATGTAAATGTAGTACAAAAAAGGAACAGTAATCAGATATTCACTGAAAATTGTACATTTCTAAACACACAAAACACCAATGTGTAACTATTTAAATAACAGTACTGCAATAGTCTCGAATAGTGCGTAAGAATGGTGTAGAATAGTGCACAAGTATGCGATTTGGGACGCAGCTGATGTTAATCTCGAGGACATCGCTGCTTTGACAGTTTACCTGACGATCGCACTCAACAAAGCATCAACTCTCTTCCCCGCTACTGACGAACTGAACTTGTTTAATTGTAATTTAGAGATACATTCATAATTTATATTACATTATAGTACTGTTATTAATTATAAAGCAGATCTCTGTGGGCCCCTAGAGTGCATGGGCCCTTAGAATCGTCCTAACTTCCCCCCCCTTAGCGGCACCCCTGACCCAGAGGAAACCCACGCAACCATGGGGAGAACATGCAAACTCCACACAGAAATGCCAACTGACCCAGCCAAGGCTCGAACCAGCGACCTTCTTGCTGTGAGGCGAACGTGCTACTCACTACCCCGTCGTGGCGCCTAGCCTCTATTTTTTCATTAATTCATTTTCCTGTGGCTTCGTCCCTTATTTATTAAGGGTAGCCAGTGGTGTAAAGTAGCTACAAATACTCAAACTACTGTAATTGAGTAGTTTTTCTCAGGAATTGTAATTTACTGAGTAGTTTTAAAAATGTGTACTTTTACTTTCTCTTGAGTTCATGTTGAGTTCCCCTGACTTGTGTGTGTGCGCGTATAGTCAGAGAGGTGAACCCGGGAAAGTGGACCAAACCACTGTCAGGAAGAGGAGCGGGAACTCAACAGTTTCAAAACGCATTTTAAATGCGAAATGCGTTTTTTTTTCTGCAAATGCAATTATTTTAGGCATAGATGCATATATGTTTCACAATACAGAGTGCAATTTTTTAAAAACTTTTGTTTTGGGAGGGGGGACAACCCTCAGATGGAAGGGGACATGTCCCCCCCTGGGATTTACGCCCCTGCTTATAACCTCTCTGTGATGGTACCACAAGGCAGCCCTCGCTTACCGACCAGAGGCTCCTGAAGGAGATGTAGACCTTTAGAAGCAGATTGAGGTAAGAGGGTGCAGTACCAGTGCCTGTTCTGTAAGCAAGCATTAATGAGTTGAACTTGATATGGGCCTCAACCGGTAACCAATGCAGAGAGATAAAGAGAGGTGTAACATGAGTTCTCTTGGGCTCATTGAAGACCATATGAGCTGCAGCATTCTGGATAATTGGCAGAGGTTTTACAGTGCGAGATGGGAGTCCGGCTAGAACAGCACTGCAATAGTCCTGCATTGAAATGCAAAAGCTTGCACAAAAAGTTGTGCAACATGATCTATTGGGGTCTGATATTTCTGATGTTGAAAGGGAGAACCTGCATGATCCAGCTGTGTTAGCAATGTGCTCTTTGAAGGACAGCTGATAAGCCTTGATTACCCCAAGATTCCTTGCTGAATTACAAGGGGTGATAGTAGATGATCCCAGTTGGATTAAGAAATTGTGTTGAATGTGTGGAGTTGCAGGGAAGACTTGTGTGGTGGTGATGGTCTTTCTTCCAAACTAAAGGCCCGTGCACACTGAGACGTTTTTTGCTCGCGTTTTCGGTCGACGTTTGACGCCTCGTGACTAAATAAATGTGATTGTGCACACCAACGCGCAAAACGCCAGGCGTAAAAGCGTCATTTTTAAAGAAACGCCTCATGCTCGTTTTTTTGCTTTGATGCACCGTGTCAAAACCATCTCCACCAATCAGATCGGCACTTTAGTTCACGTGTACGGAGCCGCTGAAGTTACAGTAAACACCCCTTGGAGGCGCTCAAGCGCAAAACTGTCAATGCGAGCGCAGATGCCCAGAGGAGATATTAACGTGGAGCTGCTTATTGCACTGGTGAACAATAATCATTTCTTCATCGCTAGAGCTGCTATTTGAACCATCCTTGCTTTGCCGATCACAACAACAAGCGTGTAAACTTCCTCTTTTCTTCTTCTGTGTAACAAGCGGGTGTCAGAAGCTTGGCGCCGCCGTGTGCGCCATCTACTGACAAGGAGTGATTTTGCACAATCTTCTGCTCGACGCCAGAGAAAATCGCTTGGGCTTGAATGCTGAAAAAGGTCTCGAAAAACGCAGACGATAAGCGCAAACGAAAAGCGCCCCGGTGTGTACGAGCCTTAAGGCTGTTTCTCAATATGTGTTCTTCAGCGATCTTGCGTCCTCGTGTTCTCGTGTAACGTCATCATCATCCGCCGAAGTTCAGTTCCAATACTCAAGACCGCAAAAACGTGTGAAAGTTCCCGGATGTGTTCTTGATATCGAGGACGCACCGATGCAGACCTGAGCACCGAACTCACTCTAGAAGTCCCAGAAGTCATTGAGACTGGAAGCGCAGCATTTTATATAGATTTATTATTAAAGTTCAGAGATATACTTATTTACCTCAGGAGTTTCCCTAAATGTGACGGTGAAAGTAAACATTAGCATAATAATCTTAATAAAGGCATAAACACATTAAGAGTGTTTATTTGTTGAAATTCGTGTTAAAATCAGTTTTATTTGTGATGTGCAGCGTATATTTCTGAAGTCATTATGTGTAGTATATATTGTGAAACGGGGGAAAACAATAAATCGCTGTATAAATGCTGTAATGTTTAAATAGTTTTCAGTTAAAGACACGTGAGGGTCATGTGACCATCAGGAAGAACGCAGCATCTCATTTCTCACAGGACGCGTTCTCTGTCCTCTCCGCCTCCCGAGTTCGTTCTTCCGATGTGACCTTGCAAGACCGCTCTCCACAAGAACACGAGTCTGTTCTCTGCGTTCTTGGAATTGAGAAACAGCCAATGATATCCTCCAGGAAGTGTGAGATCCTTGCAGCTACCGTTAGATCGTCTGGATGAAATGAAAGATAAAACGGTGTGTCATCCATATAATAATGATAAGAGAAAATATGTGATTGATTTGGTTCTCAGTGAGGTACTGTGTGTTAAATGATGTCTGGCTTTGTCAGTCGATATCACTATAAATAATGTTAAAGAGGTGTGTGATCTTGCAAAAACTATAGAGTGGAGGAACCATGGCGTCACCTTGTAGGCCAATCGGCTGAGAGCATAAAACTGGTTCCCTCAATAAAATCCCAATAGATTTTTCCCATAGGCTTTTCAAAGATTGCAAATAATAAGCTCTGTGTTCAAACACTGTTCATTACACTTACACGTTTTGTCCAGCCGGATAATCCTAACGCGAAAATACAACTTTTAGCACTTTTGGGTCGTAAATGCAAACGCAAGAACTGAAAAGCTAACATTAGGCTATAAACGGACTACAGTCTTCAGGGCGCTTGCCTGTGACGTCAGCACCACCCTGCTACGGACAACTCTTCAAGCTTATTTTTTAGAAATATGGTCCATAATAAAGGTTTAATCTCTCGGTTTATTATATTATAATCCACGCTATATGTTATAAACAAATAAATATGCAAAAACACATAGACATACTTGCCTTTTGGACAGTTTTTAAGTGGGAAATACATGTTTTTTTCTTTACGGTTGTTGTAAAAGGTTTAAAACTGAATGTATAAATGTGCCTACATCGTATCATGATAAGACATTGAAATAAGTGTATTGCTCGCGTGCATACAGCGCACTTACCTTATTAATTCACGACAAAAGTGAGGCGTGAGGAACAAGTCTATCAAATACCTGCAAATTCCATCATGGACACAGAATAACATTCAATATTCTTTTTTTGTCACGAAGTACACCGAAAAGCAGCCCATACAGTCATATATGCTATACATTTGGAGGAGGAGTGTATGACAGTTAAAAGTGTTCAGATGATGAAAAAACAACGAAAAATCCTTTGATCACGTTAAAATAACAGCTCACATGTGTGTATTTGTTACATTTATTTACACGTTTGCATTACTTAAGAGCAGAAAAGCGACAGACTGCACTGGTCAGCAGTAAGTTATCTTCATTATATCGTTTAATTAAAATAAATGATCAACACAATAATCTGTTCTGGTAGTCTTTACAAGTGAAGACATTATCTACACACAATATGAATTCTCAATAAAAAAAATACTAGTACAAACTATAAAATACTATTCATGAAAATACTTCAATAACAGTCAAATCTGAATGTCCACCGCAAGCGGGCTGCGCTCCAGACCAGATCAGCTTGATGACGTATGTCTCCGACACTGCATGTAGTCCCGTTTAGCAACTTGATAGCAACCGTCTTTTAAAAGAAGCATAACCGAATTTAAAAAATCAAGAGTGTGGTGTAACTGATGTGTTTTATGTTGTAGAATAAATCGTGAAAGTATATCGAGTTTGTGTTCGCCACGAACCTTATTTAAGCGATTTATCTGAAATCCCATTGAAAAAACCCATTGACTTTTGGACGAGGGAACCGGAACTGCTAAAATGCTAACTCGCTTCCGGGTTTTTGCATACAAATTGATGTCATAGTTCCTCCACTCTATTGCAGATACTTTAATTTGCTCTGGTCCCCTGTCCGCTTATCATGGTGATGAATTCCACAGCTAACTCTCATTATTCAACGGCTGGATGTCTAAGTGATAAAAAAGCCACATGGTTCAAAACCTAGGAAAAAAGTAGCGGCTTATAGTTCATAAAATACGGTAACTAGGTATTGCAACTAGTTACTTTTTTAGGGAGTAACTCAATATTGTATCGGATTACTTTTTCAAAAGTAAAGTTCCTCAACACTGTTCAGAAGCATAAAAAGATGGTTGAGATGAAATGAGGGAAATAGAGGTGGCTTTCTGCTGAGCTTTTAGTTCATAGAGTCGTTTGTGCTGCGCAGCGTGACTGAGGTGTGCAGTTTATTAACTTCATAAAAGGGCTGCTATTAGGGTGAGAGGAAGGCGATCAGTAGTTCCTCCTTTCAGTGCAGCAGCAGGAGACTTTGTGGCTTTGATCTTGATCACGGCTAAATGTCTTCTGTGAGACAGAGCTGCTGGGAACAGGACTACATCAATTATTAACTCTCTTTCTCTCCTTCATTCGAGCAAATGACAGCAGGTTTGTTTTCTCTCTCGGTTCTTTCTCTCCTATGATCCTATAAAAATCCCTAAAATACATCTTTCCTAGCATTTACAAGTCACTTGGCATTGATTTCATCACAAGGGATTTAATCAATCGTGTTCGACTGCAGACACAATGCACTCAGTGGAGCTAGTGACGTCCTAGGGCAGGGTTAGGTATGTGCATTAAAAGCATCCCATGCAGATCACATCACACCTGCATCTAGACCCTTTTCTATTCCAGGGGTTTTCAAACTTTTTAATCTCGGGGACCCCCAAATATGATGATTCCTTGCGGGGGACCCCTTTGCCCAAACACAACTCCTGATGTTAGTCAGTCAGTCGATTTCTCTGCTTCATTGGGATGTTTCTGCTGTAGATGGTGCTTGAGCTTGGATGGTTTCATGCATTCGTTGGAGAGAATCTCTTTACAAAGAACACATTGGGGTCTATCGACTCCCTGCTTTAACATGCAGGTTAATCCAAACGCAATGTAAGATTTGTCATATTTTCTGGTTTTTGCCTTAGCGTTCGCCAAGTCAGATTTGCATGAACTGCTTGCGGGAGCGGGATTCTTTAAAAATCTTTCCATCATCTGTCCTGCACTTACAGCCGCTAATTGCTCCATGCAACTATGCCAAACGTTAAAGAACGCAAAGGATTTTGGGATAAGCGCATTACAATTAAGTATCCCCTTATTTAAATCATAAAATTAAATGTATATATATATATATATATATATATATATATATATA
>CAIGQQ010038027.1:4620151-4637277 GCA_903798035.1 Danio albolineatus | reverse complement strand
ATAATATAATATAATATAATATAATATAATATAATATAATATAATATTTAGTGCAGTGAGTTGCACGATCGCCTGACAGCAAGTAGGTCGCTGGTTCGAGCCTCTGCTGGGTCACTTGACATTTCTGTGTGGAGTTTGCATGTTCTCCCTGTGGTCACGTCGGTTTCCCCCACAAGTCCAAAGATATGTGGTATAGGCAGTGGTGTAAAGTAACTAATTACAAATACTCCAACTACTGTAATTGAGTAGTTTTTCTCAGGAGTTGTAATTTACTAAGTAGTTTTAAAAATGTGACTTTTACTTTCCCTTGAGTACATTTTTAGTGCAGTATCGCTGCTTTTACTCCACTACTTTCCTTTAACTAGCAGTCACTACTTTATTACTTTCTTGTCTATGGTCATTGTCTAAAGTAGAGAAATCAGTCCTGTAAATCCTGTCCAATTAAACACACATAGAAAGTAAATCACATCATACTGAACAACCTCAAGACATGGGCGCTTTATAAATGCAGCAAACCTTTTGGAAACATTCAAAATGTCCAAGAAGATGTTCAAAATCTGTTCACGCAATGATCCAGAGACTGTTTATAGACTGCATGTCACTGAAAATGATGGATGTCGACTGTATGATGACTGAAATCACCAAACAGCCTAAAACTATCACTACATGGAATGAATGAAGAATGGAAGGAAGGGCCGAATAAAAGGAAAGACCGAACAAGGAATGGAAGGAAGGATCGAAGAATTAAATAAATGAAGGAAGAACTCAATGAAGGGCTGAACAAACTATGGAAGGAAAAAAGGAAGGAAGGAACGAATGAATGAGCAAAGGACCTAATGAAGGAAGGAACAAAAATATAAAAGAAAGAATGAGCAAACAAATGAAGGGAGGAAAGAAGGAAGGAACAAACAAATGGATGAATGAACAACAGGTCCTAATGTAGGAACAAAAATATGAACGAGTGAACCAAGAAGGAGGGAACAAACGAATGAATGAAGGAAGGAGAGAACAAAAAATAATTGAAGGAAGGTTGGAAGGAATGAACGAAAATAGGAAGAATATACCACATGTTGTTTGTGCAGGGATGTGTAAACGTAACATTCTGTAAACGCATCAACTTTTCTAGTGTAGCACTCACTACTCACTACTCTTGAGTACTTTTAAAAGGGCTACTTTTTACTCATACTTTGAGTAATATTTATTACAGATACTTTTAATCTACTTGTATGGATGTTTCCCAGTGATGGGTTGCAGCTGGAAGGGCTTGCAGTTTGGCCCCTTATGGCCCCCTTGGCTTCCACCTTCAGCGTTTCTGACCCCAGGGAGTTGCCAGGGGGCCAGCCAGCCACCCAGGGCTTGCAGTTGGGCCTCTAAGGGCCCCCTTGGCCTCCACCTTAAGGGTCTCTGACCCCAGGGAGCTGCCCGGGGGCCTACCAGCCTCCATGGGCTAGCAGTTGGGCCCCTAAGGGCCCCCATGGCCTCCACCTTCAGGTTCTAAAGACATGTGGTATAGGTGAATTGGGTAAGCCAAATTGTCCGTAGTGTATGAGTGTGTATGGATGTTTCCCAGTGATGGGTTGCAGCTGAAAGGGCATCCGCTGTGTAAAACATATGCTGGATAAGTTGGCGGTTCATTCCACTGTGGCAAGCCCAGATTAATAAAGGGACTAAGCCGACAAGAAAACGAATGAATAAACAGTAAACAGACATACTGCAAAATGTATTTTTATTTTATCATTGATGTACACATTTCAAGTTAAGCACTTTATTTCTGAAATATTAAAAGGAAATGTTTAAATCTGAACAATGCCAAAATCTTCATGCTACATGCAAATGCAAATGCAAAGAAATTCACATGCAAAGATATCAATTAGATATGGGGAAACAAAAGCAGCAAATATTTTTTGAAGACTCAAAAGGTGAACTAATCATGGGTGTTTCAGACTGTGTGCTTTGGTTAAGCTCATATGGGACTGTCTGTGTCCGGTGAACGAACGACTCAAATTATTTTCTCTTAGTAGCATTGCATTGTACAGTAGTACTCTAGTTATAACTTGTAGTGTGATCAACCTTTGGGCTAGTTGTAGATGCGTTTGGAAGAATCTTATGAAATTTTAATGTTATTTTGGCAAATTGAACGAAAAGATTCGTTCATCTCGATAAACAAGACTCAAGGTCCGAGTCAGTAAAATGATCCAAATATCCCATCACTATTACCAAAGTGCTGTAGAAGCATACTCCTGTTATAAAATGCACAATACAAATATAAAAACCAACACAATCATGAAAAAAATTGTCCTCACACTATATTAAATGCCAAAGAGTTCAAGAACTTGGGAGGGGGGAATTATTCTCCCCTGCCCTTCCCTACTAGTCAAAAAAACAGGAAGTCAGTGAAGCGAGAGCAGTGATTACACATTGATGAAATATCTTCTCACTATAATGTAAGTAACAAACTAATAATGACAGGACAAGAAGGTCGCTGGTTCGAGCCTCGGCTGGGTCAGTTGGCATTTCTGTGTGGAGTTTGCATGTTCTCCCGGTGTTGGTGTGGGTTTCCTCCGGGTGCTCCGGTTTCCCCCCACAAGTCCAAAGACATGTGGCATAGGTGAATTAGGTAAGCTAAATTGTCCGTAGTGTATGAGTGTGAATGAGTGTGTATGGATGTTTTCCAGAGATGGGTTGCAGCTAGAAAGGCATCCACTGCGTAAAACAAATGCTGGATAAGTTGGCGGTTCATTCCGTTGTGGCAACGCCAGATTAATAAAGGGACTAAGCCGACAAGAAAATGAAAGAATGAATAAATAATGACAGGACACAGAACAAACGGGGACACAATAAAGGATAAAGGAATAAAGTTGACAAATGCCACTCGATGAAAAACAACAGACTTCACTGAATTTGGTAGATTTGTTCGAACTAGAATTGAACGAATAATGAAATGATGGTAGGAAAAGCAAATCGCTGAGCGTTCAGATGTACTGTGGGCGCACAACAAATCTGTAGCGGTAGTCATCTGGACAGGGGTTCGGCAGACCAAAACTGCTTTTAGTTGGAATCACTGCCATGTCGTTTTTGAATTCTTGCACATGGAAGACATTGTTTTGATTTTTACAGGTAAGAATCAACCTGTTGTTGTAGCGGATGGTGCTGGAGTACAGATTGCTAGTTGCATGGAATCTTGCAACAGGCAAATTATTACATGAAATGCCATAGTTAGAGCATTCCTGGACAGTAAGAAAAACTCGGGCTTGCCACTCGACCCTCTGATCTTTGTAAAGAGCACCAGGGTGTGCAGGAGTGTAAAAGTCATGGATTCTGTTGCTTTGGCCATAGTAATTATAATACGGGTTACTGACAGTTGTGTCATTGATGAATACACTCCACTCATCTCCAGTGTAGATTCTGGGTAGATACTCACTACTTGTGTTATCCATTTGATTCCTGATCTTAGAGAAGGGAAGAGCGTTGAACTGAAAACCTCTGAGCAGTCCAGTTAGATACAGCTTCTCATTACTCTGACGTAGAGCACTTGAGGAAAATTGCATGTCATAGAGTTTATCTACTGGGATTAAGAGGAAGCGGATGCGATTCAGGAGGCTGACCTGTTTATCTGAACTAATCTTGTCACCTTTGTCTAGGATCCATCTCTCCAGAGCTTCAAGGAGAAAAGCTTCGTCCTTCACAATCAGATCTGAGCGCTGCAGCAGAGCATCTATCATGTCAAAGGAGATGGTGCTCCACACCGGAGAGCTTATGAGGAACTCACAGTTCCAGGAAAGATACTGAAGGACGTTCTCCTGCAGGACAAGGTCACCTGTGCGCATGCCATACTCGTACATTGACACCTGCGTCTGGAAGGTGTTGTCTTCAGGAATGAGTGCAGTGAAGACCCTGCCAACATCCTCCATGAGCTTCTGCAGTCCAAAGATGAACGCCAGCTGATGGAGACACTGAGCTGATGTTGTGGAGACGTTGATCTGACGAGTGTATAAATACCTATGCAAAAAAAAGCGAAGATATTATTAGTACCTGCGGCAATAAGTATTGCATTATAAAAAACACTCAGAATATTTCTTATGTTTCCAAAGACCCCTGTCATGTTGTTCCTTTATTGTGTCCCCATTTGTTCTGTGTCCTGTCATTATTTATTCATTCTTTCATTTACTTGTCAGCTTAGTCCCTTTATTAATCTGGCGTCGCCACAGCGGAATGAACCGCCAACTTATCCAGCATTTTTTTTACGCAGTGGATGCCTTTCTAGCTGCAACCCATCTCTGGAAAACATCCATACACATTCATACACTACGGACAATTTAGCCTACCCAATTCACCTATACCACATGTCTTTGGACTTGTGGGGGGAAACCGGAGCACCTGGAGGAAACCCACACCAACACTGGGAGAACAAGCAAACTCCACACAGAAATGCCAACTGACCCAGCCGAGGCTCGAACCAGCGACCTTCTTGTCCTGTCATTATTAGTTTGTTACTTACATTATAGTGAGAACATATTTCATCAATGTGTAATCACTGCTCTCGCTTCACTGACTTCCTGTTCTTTTGACTAGTAGGGAAGGGCAGGGGAGAATAATTTCCCGCCCAAATGGTGCATTCACACCAGACGCGGAAGACGCGTCAATCGCGAGTCATTTACATGTTAAGTCAATGCAAAGGCGCGAATAGGCATGCTGCGCCGCGATACGCGTGAATGGCGCGGCGCGAATGACGCAAATTGCGTGAATTGAGCTTTTTGCGCGTTTGACTGTATGGTTTCACTGTATGGTTCAGTCCGTCAGTAGCGGGAAGAGAGTTGATGCTTTGAGTGCGATCGTCAGGTAAACTGTCAAAGCAGCGATGTCCTCGAGGTTAACATCAGCTGCGTCCCAAATTGCATATTTATGCACTATTCTATGCCATTTTGTAGTATAAATAGTGTAAGTAGTGTGTTCACACTGAAAACTCTAACAATAATAAGTGCACTTTAATTACCCGGATGATGCACTCAACATCATTTATGGGTCTCGGCTTATTTATGGGTCTCACTGTAATATAATTGAGTGTCTTATTGATTTTTGTCACTGTTCCAGTGTATTGCACATTGTATGAGACACTATTGCAATACAGTTCTTTAAATAGTGACACATTGGTGTTTTGTGTGTTTAGAAATGTAAAACTTTCAGTGAATATCTGATTACTGTTCCTTTTTTTGTACTACATTTACATTTGAACAATAAATCATCTGCTAGCTACAGTCATGGCCGTTCTTTTACTAAATACTGATAAGTAGTGGACAAAATCAATAATAAAATGCATAGGTCAGTATAACTACATTGCAGACAAAGAGTTTGGATAGCTAGCGTGGTAGTAGGGGGCCCATCCTCATATTTTTTCATGGGGCCCAAAATTGCTAGCGGCGCCCCTGCTCACTGTTCAAATAAACCTACCATTGAAATTATAGACTGATCATTTCTTTGTTAGTGGGCAAACTTACAAAATCAGCTGGGGTTCCCTCATTGTATTTATTTTTAAACTAGAGCCATAACATTAGATTCCAGTCTAACCCCATTAATAACTGACTTTCGAATTACCTGACTAAAGCAGAGACATGAGAATGGCATGTCAGGTTGAAGTCCACTGTGAGGTTTCTGGAGTTGCTTGTTATGTTTAGCTCTGGATTAATCATGAGGATCACACGGTGCACACAAAAATTCAATTCAGCCTCTTCACTGAGATCTCGTACAGTAATGGTGAAATCACAACCATCTTTACTGTCAAACAGACGACCGAGGTCATCTGACAAACCCAGACTGTTGTCCACAGAGATATGACGAGTGCTGCTTGTGTTTTTACCTGAAAAGAAAATGCAAACAGATATAAATACCATGCCATGTAGCCATTGAAGGGGCACATATATTCAGTTTCCTGATATTCAGAAGTATTACCTAGTGCTCAAAATAAATCTTGCAATACAATAATAATCCTAACAAAGCAAAAGATATGAAGACAGTAAAAGGTCAAATCCATTTACACAATCAAGCATAATTGAATCACGATCTAGAAGGTGTCTCACCAATCTTACAAACCACTCCTGCGTCCTCTGAATGTGTGCAGTCATGGTCGCCCCAGCCTCTAGAGCTGCAATCAGACAATTTGCTCTCTGAGCCGTTGCAGTTCATATCATCCAGCCAGATTGGACCAGACCCTAAAAAGTCCAACAGAGCATGAACAGAACGAAATAGAACAGGACAACATTTCATCATGACAATAGTTATCCGAGGCCTAGGCAATTTAATCATACTGTATCTTTTTTCACACTGCTCATTATTTATCCAAGGTTAACTGATAATGATTTACAGGGGTGCCCAAACTCTGTGCTGGTGGGCCACTGAATACTTTTTCTTCCAATGTAAATAAAAGCTGAGAAATAGTCTTTTCCACAATGATTCCTCTTGTACATCGTCTAATTGTGTAGACCAGGGGTGTCCAAACTCGGTCCTGTGTGGCAGTGTCCTGCATAGCTTAGCTCCAACTTCCTTCAATACACCTGCCTGGAAGTTTCTAGTATACCCAAAAAGAGCTTGATTAGCTGGTTCAGGTGTGTTTAATTGGGGTTGGAACTAAAATATGCAGGACACCGGCCCTCCAGAACCGAGTTTGAACACTCCTTGTGTAGGCCTTCGGGCTTGACTTTATATATATCTATATATATATATGAAGACTTTCGTTGCAAAACGCGATAAACGATATTTTTTGACATTTGGATTTTATGATTGGAAATCACTGTTCAGATGTTGCATAATCTATGTGTAAATTGTTGCCATTAACACAATTTAAGAATGAACATTTTAGGCCTACTACAAAATGTATTTTTTCACAAAACGCGATATCCGCCAGACCAGTTTCTTAACAAAGTGCGATAAAACATTATATAGCATATAATATTATAGAACAGTTATATGCGCGAGCTCAGCATCCCCTGGGAGGAGAGTCACCGCCAGCGAAGTGCTCCGAGTTTGCTCATTGATTTAACAATAATATTAAAACAAAAAAACATGTTTTTAAAAAGAGGATTCACTAGGCTAACTAAAAACATTTGCCATTTAATTGGTTATACTGTAGGCGAGCTGTCAGTCACGCAGGCTACGCTACTGATCAACAGCTGTCTGTCAGAGAGTCAAAGCTTTGGAGTCAAGCTAACCTGGATTTCGATGACGATCGTTCCAGACGGAGCCGGTCATTCCAGCTGCATAATAATAATAATAATAATAATAATAATAATAATAATAATAATAATAATAATAATAGCTTATTTGACAGGACGAGGCGAGCTTGTGTCCGCGGACTCGGTGAAACAGAAACTGCGCCGTCGCGGCTCCGCCTGTTCTGATCATACAGGTTTGGTTTCTAGCAGCGGTGTGGAAGGAGTCTCCACTCTTTCTGTAACAAGCTACAAGTCGTTTATCTAACTAACTTAGTCTTACTTCTCTATATTATAACTAATCACAATTAGTCCGAAGCTGTTTAAGAATGGTTGAAACGATAAACATCCTGCAGTTAGTTTGCTCTGACAGCTCAGCCGGTATGTTGTTATCTAACCTTTTCATTCAGGGACTGGCCTGGATTACTGGCACACGCCATAGTCACATTATATCTATTATGGCATTATGTTTTTGAATATTATGAATATTTACGATTAATTGATAAATTATTGTTAATTTTCCCACTGATGATCCAAAAGATTTCCTCAAATGCCGCAGTGAAGCTGCTTAAAGCCATTGGTGCCCCAGCAAAAAAATAAATAAAATAAAAATTAAAAATTGTATGTTATATTGTGTATGTTCTGGCCAAAACTAACTCAGAATCTTATTATTATTAATCAATCTTTGTATGTACTGTTCCATGTATTTATGATGTGTTGTTTTTTAACCAATTTAAGATGTTTGACAGTGTTACGTTAAATATGTTGCATTTTGGCATGCTTTTTGACTTATTTATGAACTATTTATGGACATAAAATTAAATAAAACAATATCCTGGATTTGAAGATATTGTGTCCCTGGCCTTCACTGAGCTCAAGTAATAGTTTAATGTACAAAAATTATGAAGGAACTTGACTGATGTTGTCTTCAATAAAAATGTCAAATTACCAACATTTCTCAAAATGGATATATCTCGTTTTGCAACGAAACTCTTCATATCTATATCTAATTCTTTTTCTCTGTATTTACTTGGTACCTGGTATTACTATGGCAGTGGCTCACCGAGTGCATTTCATGTCACCTAAAATAATTGCACACACTGTAGTCCAAAATAGATGTGTGTTTTTTAATGAACCTAAATGTTTCATTGATTTTCTACTACGTATTTCAGCATGATATTTAATTAATGTTATATTAAGCCATACAAGTCTTAATACCCAGGGTTTCCTTACAAAACCCCAGCACTAACCCCACTTCTAAATTGAACACTTTCTTTAACCCAGAGTTCTTTAACCCAAATGACATTGCAGTTTAGCACATTGTAAAACATCAGCATATTAGATTCAAATTCTCTCCCTCGGGCTGTGTTTGTACCTTCACCAAATTGTCCTCCAGTCGCTACTAATAAGGCTCCAGGAAAACCCAGTTGCCGACACACCACCTCTGCGTCAGCCAGATCCCATCCATCATCACAGACAGTACCCCACTCTCCATTATGATATACCTCCACACGGCCAAATGAGGGAAGACGTCCAACCAGTCTTACAGCACTCTTAGGCTTTGCCTGCTCATCTGCCATAAACGTATTTAAGGGTTTCATAAAAAAAGTGCTCAAACAGGAACAAACAAAAACCAAGTGAAATAAAGATTAGATTAGCACCTTTGTACACTATTTATTGCAGCAACTTTAATTTGAAGTTGTTATTTTTTTCTAATTTGTGCAACATTTTATGGCATGAAACAAGTTCCATTGCTTACAATATAAGAAATCCATTCAATTTTAAAGCAGTTGCAAGTTTACACTGTATACTAACCAAACAGAGTCCAACGCTGAGCCGACACATGAATAAGCAGCAATGTCCATATAATATACTTGATCATACTTGCTTGAGGCTCTTCAAAACAGATCAAAAAGTTCTCGTTGAAGAAAATATCCAGAAATTTGGGTCAAGCATTGTGCAAAACTTCACAGAACACATGGTCTAGCACCGTCCAATCAAATATGTGTTTACAAAATCAGATAACCGGACTTACATGTGCAAACAAAGCCCTTTCGAGTGGCTTAAAGTCCACTAAAGAAACAAAAATGCATATTGTGCAAAGGGGATGTTCTCAAGTCCCAATATCTGTTCGAACAAGCCTGTTTGCTTTTAGCACTTAATATGGGATCTTTCGAATCCTGTGTGTTTTTGACACATAGTGGTGTTTATTTATAAACTAATTTCGAGAGGATCACGTGCTTATGATTGACAGCTGGTACCACATCAGCTCTGCATATTGCACCAATCAGACGAATCCTGACACACTATAAATTACCAGAGCTTTCTACTCCAGTCATCTTCGTCTTGAAGAATCCCGCCTTCCACCTCAACTCCTCCCCTTCTCTGATAGGGCGGCACGGCGGCCCAGTGGTTAGCACTGTTGCCTCACAGCAAGAACACAGCTGGTTCAGCCTCTCCCCGAGCCAGTCGGTGTTTCTGTGTGGAGTTTGCATGTTCTCCCCGTGTTCGCGAGGGTTTTCCCCGGGTCCCCCGGTTTCCTCCCACCGTCCAAAAAACATACTACATAAGTAAATTGACTATAGCATCTTAAAGCAACTCTAGTTAAGATATTTCTCAGCATGTTTACAAGCGGGGGAGTTCTCGAGACTTACTTGAGCTTAAACTCTCCTCTCGCCCTTTAAACGGGAGGGAGCCCCGGGCTCAAGGATATTCTGAGCTCAGGGCTCTCTCCCGGGACAGCATGCCAAATACGCCTTATAATTAATCATCAGCTAAGTGTGAACTCTTGAATTAGTATTATATGAAGATTTATATAAAGAACACATTTTTGAAAAAAAAAAAGGTACAAAATCTGTCTTGGGGCAGTAATTTTTCAAAAGGTGAGGTTTTGTCCCTCCGTGAAGTTGGCCCTTCACTCAACACGAAACGTCTGCGAAACAGTCTCCTTCGTTAGTGCTCTATTTTTGCTGCAAAAATATTTGTTTTGGTTTTTGAGATATTAAAATAATATTTGTAGGTCACTCAGCTGTCACATGCTTCAAATTCACCCCAAATAGTCTCGTTCGTTTGTGCTTTGTTTGTGTTGGTGAAAGTTCTGTTTGTGCTGTTTTCGTTATTAAAGAGCCCATATTATACATTAAAAAGGGTCATATATTGGTTTTGGGGGTCTCCAACAGCAGGCTGATCTGCATGCATGGTCAAAAAACACTTTCATTGTCTTATAATCTGCATTTATTTTTACCCCATTATCCCAGCGACTCATATGAATCGTTCAGTGATTGGACCAATGACCCAGTCTGTTGCGATTGGTCGACAGCGCTCAGCGTGAGAGAATGCCCACCACGGCTTATCAGTATTGAAGTAGTCATAGTGTGTGCGTGAGCATACCTGTCAACACTCGTTTTTCCCGGGAGTCGCCCGTATTTCAGACACCTCACCCCCGAAACTAACCCCTGATCTCCCAGCATATCCCCAGCTCTATTCTTAACCATAAGTAAAAACAGGGACACACATTCAGTATTAGTGCATACAGCGGCAAAAGCTGAACCATTATACACAGCACGGCCGCATGTGTGTAGGAGAGCTGATGTAGCCATAGCAACGACAAACAGCAGAGGAACACGAGCTCACAAACGCATTTTAATCCGCAAACAAAGCGGCACGTGTCGTGTTTACAACGTGCTTTTAGACGCGATATAAGAATACAACCAGATACACTACAAGCGGTTACAAGTTACAAAACACAGTTAAATGAATCATTTACAAGCTAGAGAAAACAATTAGGCACCGTTTTGATCACACTTACTCACACTTGTTGGATAGCAGGCCAGGAAATGTCCCGGTGCTCCGAATCCTCCGTTTTAAGCACTCCTCAGAGGGAACACAGCACATGGCAGGGTTTAATGCTGAGGTATTTCTGCAGAAATAAACCTCAACTACTTCAAAATCTCATCTCTGGGTTATCTGCACACTTCCCATATCCAGCTAAGCACAGTGCTCTTCTCTGTGTTGCCAGATGTAGCTTTCTGACTCAAGTCCAAACCCATACTAAAAGGTTTTTACGTGCACAATCAAACTCAAACCCCCCCGATCTGGCAACAGCTCACCGCTGTTGTTTGTGGGCGGGATTGGGGGTTTCGAATCTCCCAAGGATGGGCGGGGTTTATGTTTCGTGTTCACGTCATGCCGAAACGGCTAAAGACTCGTAAGCACGGGGACTCGTTTAAGGAACGATGAGTCGACTCTTTTATTGATGAATCAATATTTTCAAACACTGTGCACTTTCAGATTTAAGCCTCAGCTGGACATTTCACTTTACTTAGAGCTGTGTTACACACTGCATCCAAGCTCATTTTCAAAACCCCATAATAGGGGCTCTTTAAAAAATTACACATTTAATTATTGGCGATGATATCACCAGCCGGCGCCACGGTGGCGCGTGAGTAGCACGTTCGCCTCACAGCAAGAAGGTCGCTGGTTCGATCCCCGGTTGGGGCAGGTCCCGGTGGGCCAGTTGGCATTTCTGTGTGGAGTTTGCATGTTCTCCCCGTGGTTGCGTGGGTTTCCTCCGGGTGCTCCGGTTTCCCCCACAGTCCAAAGACATGCGGTACAGGTGAATTGGGTAAGCTAAATTGTCCATAGTGTATGTGTGTGAATGAGAATGTATGAATGTGTTTCCCAGAGATGGGTTGTGGCTGGAAGGGCATCCGCTGCGTAAAACAAATGCCGGATAAGTTGGCGGTTCATTCCACTGTGGCGACCCCGGATTAATAAAGGGACTAAGCCGAAAAGAAAATGAATGAATGAATGAATGAATATCACCAGCCCCCTGTGTGTGTCATGTGATTTTCCTTGTGTTGTCATGTTCCATGTGCTTATATTTTCATCCTGTGATCCCTTTGTTCAGTTTTGCCGCCTGTTGTTAATCTGATGAGTTTCACCCGTATCTCACCCCTGTGTGTAATTAGCTTAATGATGTATATAACGATGATGTACAATGATGTTTAGTCCCGTTTATCTAAGTCCTGTGTTGTGTTTAGTCCAGTGTCCGGTGTTTAACGTCCTTCTTGTTGTCCAAGATTCCTGTGTGTCGATGTTCCAGTGTTTTCAGTGAGTACTATATAAATAAAGACGTGTTTTGATAATTCCTGCGATCCAGTGCCTTTGTGAGAGAGCACTTGTGTCAGAACACCGGACCAATACAGCATAGTGATTTCCCCGTTTTCCTTTTAGAGTTTGTTTTGCCCCCCAGTGTTTTTTTTTTCTCTCCCCTTGTGTTTCCCCATGGACCCCACCAGCTGCCCAGAATTCCTTCTCCTCTTGTTGGAGCAGTGGGAAAGAAGCCTTGTGGACCATACTAGACTGTTTCTACTACTAGCTAACATCACCTGCTATCCGGACGAGGTGCTCTGCGGGTTCTACAATGTGGGACTCAACGCCGCCTGCAGAGCACGCTCATCAGATGCCTGTGCAGGCAGATTCTGTGTGGGCCTAGCCATCGCCAGCGAGAGCGACAGAGCCAAATACCACCGTGGAGGAGGAGCTCACGAAACCGTCTGACCAGAGAGAGCCGGTAACAGCGGCCAATGTGGGAGTCCTGGTGGAGATAGATGATCTGAGTGAGAGTCCTGCTCACCCACCCACAGCAGAGGGTGAGCCGCTGCTGTATACTGGGAGTGAAGTTATGCCCATTTAAAGCCTGCTGTTCCCAGACAGGGTTCTGTGTGTGTCAGGTTCTTTTTTTCCCCCGTGTTGTTTCACCTGTATCTCACCCCTGTGTTTAATCAGTTCAATGTCCTGTGTTGTGGTCAGTCCAGTGTCCGGTGTTAAACGTCATTCTTGTTGTCTTCACCCCAAGATTCCTGTCTGTCGATTTTCCAGAGAGTGTTATATAAATAAGTGTTTTGATAAATCCTGTGATCCTGTGCCTTTGTGAGAGAGCAGTCGTGACACTGACATGCTCCAAATTTAACCAAAACAGTCTTGTTTGTTTGTGCGGGTTTGTGTCGGTGAAAGATCTGTTATGCTGTTTCTGTTTTTAAAATGTTACCAATATATCAATATCAATCATTCATTTTCTTTTCGGCTTAGTCCCTTTATTAATCTGGGGTCGCCACAGCGGAATGAACCGCCAACTTATCCAGCATATGTTTTACACAGCGGATGCCCTCCCAGCTGCAACCCATCTCTGGAAAACATCCATACACACTCATTCACAACAGGCAATTTAACTCACCCAATTCACCTATACCACATGTCTTTGGACTTGTGGGGGAAACCGGAGCACCCGGAGGAAACCCACGCGACCACAGGGAGAACATGCAAACTACACTCAGAAATGCAAACTGACCCAGCCGAGGCTCAAACCTGCAACCTTCTTGCTGTGAGGTGATCGTGCTATGCCACTGTTGCGCCTGTGTGTCTATATATATATATTACAAATAAATTGAATTTTGGACTATGACGTCATCAGCCCCCTGACATGCTCCAAATTTATCCAAAATAGTCCAGTTCGTTTGTGCTTGTTTTGTTCTGGTTTGTGCTGTTTCTATTATTAAAATATTACACATTGAATTATGGATTTTCAATAAAAAGTCAAATAAATTAATAAATAAGGCAAACCCTTGGCAAATGCCATTCTATGAACCTATTTAATTTAAAAACATACACGGATAGGAAATTAAACTGTAAGACATTTTTAAAAATCTCTTAAGCTAAATGCTGAATATAGAATTAGATGTAAATCAAATATAGAAACCAGAGTAAAATGGAAAAAAAGATTAAGTAAATATGGAAAAGTTTTAGATTTGTTTTAGAACCAACAAATGTTTTATATTTTACATCAAGTGAATTGAAATTTTGGTTAGGAGAACTGTCAGAAGATTTAGTCAGGAGATTCAGGTCAGGGATGTAAGAAACGAAACAGAAAGCAGAAAAGAGGATTGAAGTTGAAAGGAGCAAGGCCATTCTAGTAAATGAAACCTAAAGCTTTGACTGAAATGAAACGAAAATGTTTTGTAAACAGAAATAAAATTCAAAATAAATGAAAAAACTAAAACTAAATTAAGTTAACAGTCACTTAAAACCTACATGACAGAAATAATACTTCTTTATAATAATACATTTATTATTATTTTTTAAATTATTAAGCATATTTTCTGTGGCCTGTAGAAGGGGCTTTTTTGCTTACAGCCAAACACATCAGTCAAATCATGCTTGTATACAAAAAACATCTTTTCCGATGGGACATAAAATGCTCTATCTCCTGCCAAAAAAATGTAACTAGTTGGGTTATACCCAGTGGTGGAAAGAGTACTGAAAAATCATACTCAAGTAAAAGTACCATTACTTGCCCAAAAATGTAGTGCAAGTAGAGTAAAAGTATCTGTAGTAAATATTACTCAAAGTATGTGTAAAAAGTAGCCCTTTTAAAAGTACTCGAGAGTAGTGAGTAGTGAGTATTACACTGTAGAAAAGTTGATGCATTTACAGAATGTTACGTTTACATATCCCTGCACAAACAACATGTAGTGTATTTAGTGTTCTTCCTATCTTCGTTCATTCCTTCCAACCTTCCTTCAATTATTTGTTTGTTCTCTCCTTCCTTCATTCATTCATTTGTTCCTCCCTTCCTTCATTCACTCGTTTGTTCATATTTTTGTTCCCTTCTACATTAGGTCCTTTTGTTCATTCATTCGTTTGTTCGTTCCTTCCTTCCTTACTCAGTTTGTTCAGTCCTTCCTTGAATTCTTCCTTCATTCATTTGGTCCTTCCTTCTTTCCTCCCTTCATTTGTTCGCTCATTCTTTCATATTTTTGTTCCTTCCTTCATTAGGTCCTTTGGTCATTCATGCGTTCGTTCCTTCCTTCCATCCTTCCTTAGTTTGCTCAGTCCTTCCTTGAATCTTCCTTCATTTATTTGGTTCTTCGATCCTTCTTTCCATTCCTTGTTTGGTCCCTCCTTTTATTTGGCCCTTCCTTCCATTCTTCATTCGTTCCACTTTGTGATTGTTTAAGGCTGTTTGGTGATTTCAGTCATCATACAGTCGACATCCATCATTTTCAGTCACATGCAGTCTATAAACAGTCTCTGGATCATTGCGTGTACAGATTTTGGACATCTTCTTGGATATTTTTCATGTTTCCAAAAGGTTTGCTGCATTAATAAAGCGCCCATGTCTTGAGGTTGTTCAGTATGATGCGATTTACTTTCTATGTGTGATTTAATTCAACAGGAATCACAGGACTGATCTTTCTACTTTAGACAATGACCATAGACAAGAAAGAAATAAAATAGTGATTGCAGATTGAAGAAAAGTAGTGGAGTAAAAGTACTGATACTGCACTAAACATGCACTCAAGGGAAAGTAAAAGTCCACATTTTTAAAACTACTCAGTAAAATACAATTCCTGAGAAAAACTACTCAATTACAGTAGTGCAGAGTATTTGTAATTAGTTACTTTGCACCACTGGTTATACCGTATAACGATATTATCTTTAACATGAAGTCATTTGTCTAAATTCTTTATCATTTTAACCTTTATACATTTAGTATGTTTTGAGTTCAGTTTTTGTTTGATTTCTAAGAGGTTTGAACAAGAGTTAATGTAACCATGTAAGTTCTATGAACATAAAAGTTTGCTTTGGTCGACACTGTTAAACTCTGAATATTCATTCATTCATTTTCCTTCTGCTTAGTCCCTTATTTATCAGGGGTCACCACAGCAGAATGAACCGGCAACTTTTCCGGCATATGTTTTACGCAGTGTATGCCCTTCCAACTGCAACACAGTACTGGGAAACATCCATACACTCTCACATTCACACACATTCATATTCTATGAGTAATTTTGCTTACCCAATTCACTTATAGCGCATGTCTTTGGAAACCAGAGCACCCGCACCAAACCCACACGAACATGAAGAAAACACGCAACTCCACACAGAAGTGGGGTTTATTTATAAACTAATTTCGAGAGGATCACGTGCTTATGATTGCACACAGCTGGTACCACATCAGCTCAGCATATTGCACCAATCAGACGAATCCTGACACACTATAAATTACCAGAGCTTTCCACTCCAGTCATCTTCGTCTTGAAGAATCTCCCCTTCCATCCCAACTCCTCCCCTGCTCCTATAGGGCGGCACGGTGGCCCAGTGGTTAGCACTGTTGCCTCACAGCAAGAACACAGCTGGTTCGGCCTCTCCCCGAGCCAGTCTGCATTTCTGTGTTGAGTTTGCATGTTCTCCCCGTGTTCGCGTGGGTTTTCCCCGGGTACTCTGGTTTCCTCCCACCGTCCAAAAAACATACTACATAAGTAAATTGACTACTTCTAAATAGCATCTTAAAGCAACTCTAGTCAGATATATCTCAGCACGTTCACAAGCTGGAGGAGTTCTCGAGACTTACCTGAGCTCAAACTCTCCTCTCGCTCTTTTAACGGGAGGGAGCCCCGGGCTCGAGGATATTCTGAGCTCAGGGCTCTCTCCTGGGACAGCATGCCAAATACGCTTTATTATCAATCATCAGCTAAGTGTGAACTCTTGAAATGCCAACTGGCCCAGCTGGAACTCCAATCAGCAACTAAACTAGAATTACTAAGGCTAAAACTGAAAAGAAATAAATTAAAAACTAGGAAAAATTGTTAAAACTAACAAAAACTTTAATGACACTAACTTAAACTAAACTGAAGTTTATAGCAAATTAAAAATATTATTGAAATAAAAACTAACTTAAAAAATGGTAACACTTTACAATAGGTACGTGAATAATGATGTATTAATATGTAAACTAAACATTACTTTATTATGAATTAAGGATGAGTTAAGGTATGCACTAATCATGAACTAACTTTAACTACAACATAAGTCACATGAGTTCATGTGTGAATAACGGCTACCTTAATTACTTGTTAGTAC
>CAIGQQ010038027.1:4581131-4619751 GCA_903798035.1 Danio albolineatus | reverse complement strand
TCATGAGATGTTAACAATGGGTTATTGATGATGTGCCCCTTCAAGTAAAGTCACACCATAATTATATATTAACATATCATGAGTTCATGATGGTTAAATTAACTATGAACTAATGTGGCAATTAATACATTAATTAACAAACAACATGTACTAACAAGTAATTAAGGTAGCCGTTATTCACAAATGAACTCATATGACTCATGTTGTAGTTAAAGTTAATTCATGATTAGTGCATTCCTTAACTCATCATTAATTCATAATAAAGTAATGTTTAGTTTACATATCAATACATCATTATTCATGTACTGTTAATGTAAAGTGTTACCTAAAAAATGTACCTAGTGGTGCCATCACAGAGATGCTCTTAGTCACTTTCCAAAACCTGTCCTATTTTCACACGGACTGCTGATGCACTAGTATCATTCAAACGACAACTAAAAACCCATCTCTTCAGTGACAACCTGAACCCCTGTGAACAAAACCCCCTTTTCCCCAATTATCAAAACATTACGCAATTCTGAGTGTGCCTCACACAGGTGAGCGAGCTTGTCAAACCACCTGTAGAAAACACACTCTTTCCTCGCTGATACTTTGGCTGCCATTTGCACCAGTTTTGCACATTTGCACTAGTCAGTTTCTTGACACTTTCTAATATCTTGTTCCTCCAGAGTAAAACTAGGAAAAGTGATCATCTCATTTACCTGACTTCCAGATAACAAGGGGTGTGCCTAAGGAAAATCCATATAAGTCAGCACTGGGTTAGTTGTGTGCCAGGGTGTCTTGTTAAATCAAGAAAATGATGTAGCCTGGGACTACATCATCTCTGGAGAGCATATCTGCTCCAATGTTCAGTTTCATAGGGATCTCAGGTGCCAGGCATGGGGAGAAACAAAACCTCTAAGCCAGAACTGAAAGGGCTGCATATTGAGCAGGCCCAAATAAACAAAGCAGCATCTGTCAGTAAGTTAAGCATTCTTTGGAAATGTTTGAGGGGAATGTTTCATTAGTGTTTAAAGGTGTAACGGGTGCCAAATACTAGAGGATCCAAGTGCAAGTACAATAGTTTATTGACAACGTCATAAAATCAAGCATACGCTTGCAACACACAGAGTGCGCTTAGGAACAGACAAAATAACTCCCGTCTCACGGGGCAGGTAGACGCAGGTAGGAGCAGAAACACCGATCACGGTCACTGAGGAATTCCTCACCAGACCAGAGCAGAGACAGAGAACAAAGGCACGAACGACAACGAACTGACACGAGACAAGAGACGCGCTGTCCAGATATAGTCGCGATAACTAGTTGCAGCTGTCAGACTAATCAGGACAGCAGAGCTCTACATAGCACGTGACATCACACTGACGTAACAGACACACGAGGGACACCAAAACAAAACAAAACCATGTGACCACGCAGACACTCAGAAGTGCGCACACACCTACAACCGTGACAAAAGGATACCACGAGATCACAGGTGTCAAACTTAGTTCCTCGAGGGCCACAGCTCTGCACAATTTAGCTTTAACCCTAATTAAACACTGATTTGCCTGATCATATTAATTGAGTTCTTCTTCAAGCTTGCTTGAAACCTACAGGTAAGTGTGTTGAAGCAGGTATGGAACTAAAATGTGCAGGGCTTTGACACTCTGGGAACTGAGTTTGACACATCATGAATAGACTGGGACTGATGGGCATGATCCAGCATTTGATTTGAATTCAGTATTGTACCCAGAAAGTACTAAGTACAGTGCGCTGTCTGGGTATCAACAGGCTCTTCTGTGGGCTCTTCTCAGGCTTCTCCCCTGGCCTACATTTGATTGAGGAGCAGCTATTTGTGAGATAGGTTTCCATTGTGATCTTGCTAAAAGCAGCCAAACATTGAGGTAGTTCAGTATTTGAGCTGAATATTTAGGAAGTCTTGCATCTCATGAAATTACTTCTGAGTCCTAGAGAACTGCTCTGTAAGCCTGTCTACACCTGAGCCTATCTGCGACACTGACATATTAAGAAATGGCATCTTCTCAACATCCATCATGTTACTAAGGTTGATCCAGAGATACCGCTTGAGCACAACCAAACTGGTACTCACCTTGTCAATCACCTTGTCAGCACATTGTACCCCAGAGAGCCAGGTCTATGGTGGCACAGACATCATGAAAAACATTGGTGTTCAGACTCCATATTGAAGACAAACTTGGCCTCAAACACTGCAAACACCTTATTTACCTGCACCAAGGTGATTCTGCAGGGCTTGGAGGGATGCACAGTGTTGGCCAATTGCAGAAGTCGGACAGAAATGGGATGTAACAAGAAGCTGTAAAGGAAGATATTGGTGAGCTTGTCACTGATGGTGGGCAAGCATGTGGTGGGCCTTTGGCAAGGAGACAGCTGACAGCTTCCTTGCAGATACCACTCATTGAAAATGAGCTGGGGGCAGGCTCGGCAGGGGCTTTCCAATCAACAAATAAAGCCCAGCTAACAAAAAAAAAGGTCCCAGGACATCACTTGATGAATGTTTCAACGTAGGGTTCTTTACACATCATGACGATGTCGCAAGTCAGTTTGTGGGGTGTCCCACACATAGTTGAGCTATGTTCACAGGACATTGGTGGGATGAACCACAAGTGCTTGCAGGACATTTGTGGGATTTGATTTCTGTGAGAATATTGGGTCCATGCGGGTTCCAATAGGTCTTCTGCAGTATTTGTGATGATTGGGATGCAGTTCAACAGATGATTCATGGAAAAAAATCTACCTTCTGCCACTTTTCCAAACGATCAACTGCTCTTACAACTGGGATTAACAACAAGACTTTTGTCAGGCAGTGTATATTCTTTTGCGTTCAGCAGAAGAAAGGAACTCAAACAAGGTTTGGAAGAGAGTGGAGAGTGAGTAAATTATGACAGAATTTTCTATTTTGTATTAAGTATCCCTTTAAATTTTGAATGTAGAATGAAATCTGCAAACATAACTTCGATATCATGTAGTCATTTTCCGATGATTCTGACAGTGTTGCTTATATATTTGACATCAAGTGAACTCAAGGTTATAATCATTGTCAGGGGATTTAGTCAAGGGATTGAAGTCAGAGATGCAAGAAAGGAAACAGAAAGCAGAAGTTGAAAATGTAGAGCAAAGAAGAAAACATACAGTAGTCTATAAAGGTCTAGATATGTGTTGCAGAGTTCATTTTCATATACTGAAAATTTTTAAATCATCAAAACATATCATTATATGCATGCATTGAATGAACTCTACTCGTATAGCCTACAGTGCATCTGGAAAGTATTCATAGCGCTTCACTTTTTCCACATTTTTTATGTCACAGCCTTATTCCAAAATAGATTAAATTATTTCATTCTCCACACAATCCCCCATTATGACAATGTGAAAAAAGCATTTTTTGAAATTGTTGAAAACTTTAACCTGTAAAATCACATGTACATCAGTATTCACAGCCTTTGCTCAATATTTTGCTTATTCACCTTTGGCAACAATTTCAGCCTTAGGTCTTTTTGAATTTGATGCAACAAGCCTATTTTTGCAGGACCTCTCAAGCTCTATCAGGTTGGATGGGAAGCGACGGTGTACAGCCATTTTCAGATCTCTCCAGAGATGTTCAATAGGATTTAGCTCTGGGCTCTGGCTGGGCCACTTAAGGACATTCACCGAGCTATCGTGAAGCCACTCCATTGATGTTTTGGTGTGCTTTGGGTCATTGTCCTGCTGGAAGATGAACCGTCACCCCAGTCTGCGGTCAAGAGCACTCTGAAGCAGGTTTTCATTCAGGATGTCTCTGTACATTGCTGTATTCATCTTTCCCTCTATCCTGACTAGTCTTCCAATTCCTGCAGCTATAAACATCCCCACAGCATGATGCTGCCACCACCACGCTTCACTGTAGGAATGGTATTAGCCTGGTGATGAGCGGTGCCTGGTTTTCTCCAAACGTAACGCCTGGCATTCACTCTAAAGAGTTCAATTTTAGCCTCATCAGAACAAAGAATTTTGGTTCTTATGGTCTGAGAGTCCTTCAAGATGCTTTTTGGCAAATTCCATAAATAACAAAAAAAAAATATGATTAATAAATGCTGTATAAGTGTTGTTCATGATTAGTTAATGTAAGTAAATGCATTAACTAATGAACCTTATTGTAAAGTGTTAGCACTTTCTGGATGCACTGTATATTTGTTAAATATTCAACAACAATCAGTAGGATTCACTCATTTTAAAGCAATCATTTCTAGAAAAATGAAAGTAATTTGTTCAATTTGTACTGGGATTTGTATTAGCTCTGGGGATTTCCGTGGTAGAGGGAGAAAAGCTTTTAAAGAGAGAAGCATGAAACAGTGGGGATGAATGTGTAGGTCCGTTGCAAAGTCAATTCCAAATATAGACAGGGAGTGGAATGACTTTACAGTCAAAAATAAGGGTGTTTTTGACAGGTTGAGTAACTTAAGATGTATCTGATCCTGGCTATTTCTGGGCCAGCAGTACAGAGCTGGAAAGATCGAGAGGGTCTGTCTGTTGCCTTGATATCTAGAGCCTGGAATATTGTGTACTGAGCCCAGAAGTGTTGGCCATTATGATGATGGTAAAAAAGTTGAACCTTCCCTGCGTCATGGCAGAGCGGGTTCGAAGAGGGATGAATTACTTCATAATCCATTGAATGGAACTTGCAAAAAGGCTACATGGGATAATGGGTTCATGTTCTTTGGGATCATCTTTGGAGAACAGCATACATTGCAATTATTGGATCCTAATCAGTAAGTGATTGCATAATTAAACTCGGTGAAGAATAGGACCCAAACAGCCTGCTGGGGTTTCAAGAACTTACTGCAATATCTGCCCTCAAGCCTGCCCCTCCCGCCTCTGTTGCTTGATAGCCAGCATGTTCTTGATTACAGATGTTGTAATTTCGTTCCATTGAGGGGCAGTTTTATGGTGTAAAAGGCACTGAGACAGCACAACCCTGATGCGATGAGGGAGCTAAGAATCTGGATGATGGAGCAAAAGTGCCGTGCTGAAGGTCTTCTTGCTGAAAGCCGTGTGGGCATGGAAACTCCATTTGAGCCTCTCAGCTGCTGAAGGACCTGCTTGAGGCAACTGGGACCAGGGTAAGGGAGTTAGGTTGTTTAAAATTCTGAGAGTTGAGGACCCAAGAATCTATACACTTACTTAGAACCCCATCCTTTTGTCCCACACATTCGTCCACTTTGCACACCCACTGGACAAATAAGGATATTTAGAAGACTCTATTTAGAATACAGGGCAGGGAGAACTTGCTTTTTTGCATTTCAAGAGTTCACACTTACATAATGCTCGACTATGATAGCAGGTTTGCCATGCTGTCCTGGGAGAGAATCCTGAGCTAGGAGATAGATGAGCCCAAGGTTCCCGCCTGGTCAATGAGCATTAGGAGGAATATGAGATCATGTGTTTCTCGAGTGCCCCCGTTTGTACTATGACTAATATGTGGCTGTGCCTTGCTTGTGACTGTTGTTTCAATTTGTTTATGCAAATTGTTTTTAGACTGTGGGAGGAAACCGGAGAACTAGGGGAAAACCCACGTGAACACGGGGAGAACATGCAAACTCTGCGCAGGGAGTGCCAGCTGGCTCAATTAGAACTTAAGCCTGTGGTTCTCTTACTGCGAGGCAGCGGTGCTAGCCGCTGAACCACCGTGTTGCCCGATAATGGAAAGACGTGAAGGTTAGGGGGGAGGGGGTTTTTCCGAAAACGAAGATGTGGAGTAAAGTTTAGGCAGGATATATATATAGTAGTTTTAGGATGATCTGATAAGCTAGCTAATGATTAGCGATAGGGATCAGCTGTAGTCGATCATATCACGTGCTCCTCTCAAAATTAGTTTGTGAAACTTCACTTAAAGCCACAGGCACAAAACAGCTCTGACACAAACATTTACATTTTCAGCAGGGTATAATGAACAATCTAATGGGTAGTTTGAAACATAACAGACACATTCTGGAGACACAATCTTAATAAACTTGAGTTATATGACCACCAGTCACTTGCCCCTCAGGGTTAGGGTATCAAATTTAACAATTATATTTTAAAAACTGGCCAAATTATTCTAAGAGTAGTTAATCAATGAACATATTATCTCAAAATGAATGAGAGAAGAATTCATACAGCTTATTTCAACATGCACACAATGGCTTCGACTATGTGGATAATGCAACTGATTGCCATCAGAGGGCATAATGCATTGATGAGGTGCATGAAATTTCAATAATTTATAAAGCCACCCAAAATCAGTTTAGATAGCAGTAATGCGTGCAACATTGTATGTTTCAGGTAGCTCAGGTAGATCTTGAGAACTCCCCTGCTGTAGTAGCTAATGAATAGATAGTGATTGCTCTTAAGAGATAACTACTTACTAGGAGCATGTCTATGGTGCCGATTTGGATTAGTCAATTAACATAATTTGTTTGGTCTAAAGTTTTTGGACGGTGGGAGGAAACCGGGGAACCCGAGAAAAACCCATGTGAGCATGGGAAGAACGTGTAAACTCCACACAGAAACGTCAGCTGGCTTGGTAAGGACTAGAACCAGTGACGTTCTTGCTATGAGGCAACAGTACCAACCACTGGCCCACCGTGACACCCATCTAGGAAAGGAGGAGTAGGAGGGGTGGAAGAGGGGATTTTTCAAAACGAAGATGGCTGTGATGTGGAACTTAGGGTATATATAGTGGCTTAGGAATCATTTGATCGGTAAATCATAAATTGAATAATGTGGGGTCTAGCTGCAAGCAATCATAAGCATGTGATCTTCTCGAAATTAGTTTATAAATAAACTTAACACTGTGAGTGTCAAAATAAAACATATAAGGTGGTATATAATTTTTATTCATTCAAAAAGAGACACTACTGCTTTCTCAAAGGCTATCAAAAGCCAAATGTTGTGAGTTATGAGATATTAACTAAAAATTTTATTAGTGTTGAAAATTACATTTTCTAACAATAAACAGTAAAGGCGTCATGGTGGCACAGGGGGTAGCACAATCACCTCACCGCAAGAAGGTCGCTGGTTCAAGCCTTGGCTGGGTCAGTTGGCATTTCTGTGTGGAGTTTGCTTGTTCTCCCCGTTTTGGCGTGGGTTTCCTCCGGGTGCTCCGGTTTCCCACACAAGTCCAAAGACATGCGGTACAGGTGAATTGGGTAAGCTAAATTGTCTGTAGTGTATGAATGTATATGGGTGTGCCAGTGATGAGTTTCAGCTGGAAGGGCATCTGCTGCGTAACATATGCTTGATAAGTTAGCGGTTCATTCCACTGCGGCGACCGTGGATTAATAAAGGGACTAAGCTGAAAAGGAAACAAGTGAAAAAACAGTAAACAGACATACTGCAAAATGTATTTTTTTAATTTTATCATTGATGTACACATTTAAAGTTAAGCACTTTATTTCTGAAATATTGAAAGGAAATGTTAAAAAATCAACTAAAACAAATGACAAATGACACTTGATGAAGAAAAACAACAATTTTAAAAAAGGAAACTTCACTGAATTTGGTAGATTTGTTTGAACGAATAATGAATAATGAAATAATGGTAGGAAAGCAAATCTCTGAGCGTTCAGATATACTGTGGACGGACAACAAATCTGTAGCTGTAGTCATCTGGACAGGGGTTCGGCAGGCCAAAACTGCTGTTAGTTGGAATCACTGTCATATTGCTGTTGAATTCTTGCACATGGAAGACATTGTTTTGATCTTTACAGGTAAGAATCAACCTGTTGTTGTAGCGAATGGTGCTGGAGTACAGATTGCTAGTTGCATGGAATCTTACAACAGGCAAAGTATTACATGAGACACCATAGTTAGAGCATTCCTGGACAGTAAGAAAAACTTGGGCTTGCCACTGGACCTTCTGATCTTTGTAAAGAGCACCAGGGTGTGCAGGAGTGTAAAAGGTCTGGATTCTGTTACTTTGGCCATAGTAATTATAATTATAAAACGGGTTACTGACAGTTGTGTCATTGATGAATACACTCCACTCATCTCCAGTGTAGATTCTGGGTAGATACTCGCTACTTGTGTTATCCATTTGATTCCTGATCTTAGAGAAGGGAAGAGCGTTGAACTGAAAACCTCTGAGCAGTCCAGTGAGATACAGCTTCTCATTACTCTGACGTAGAGCACTTGAGGAAAATTGCATGTCATAGAGTTTATCTACTGGGATTAAGAGGAAGCGGATGCGATTCAGGAGGCTGACCTGTTTATCTGAACTAATCTTGTCACCTTTGTCTTGGATCCATCTCTCCAGAGCTTCAAGAAGAAACGCTTCATCCTCTACAATCAGATCTGAGCGCTGCAGCAGAGCATCTATCATGTCAAAGGAGATGGTGCTCCACACTGGAGAGCTTATGAGGAACTCACAGTTCCAGGAAAGATACTGAAGGACGTTCTCCTGCAGGACAAGGTCACCTGTGCGCACGCCATTCTCGTACATTGACACCTGCGTCTGGAAGGTGTTGTCTTCAGGAATGAGTGCAGTGAAGACCCTGCCAACATCCTCCATGAGCTTCTGCACTCCAAAGATGAACGCGAGCTGATAGAGACACTGAGCTGATGTTGTGGAGACGTTGATCTGACGAGTGTATAAATACCTATGCAAAAAAAGAGAGAAGATATTATTAGTACCTGTGACAATAAGTATTGCATTATAAAAAACACTGGAATATTTCTTATGTTTCCACAGACCCCTGTCATGTGTTGTTCCTATATTGTGTCCCCATTTGTTCTGTGTCCTGTCATTATTAGTTTGTTACTTACATTATAGTGAGAACATTTTACATCAATGTGTAATTACTGCCCTCGCTTCACTGACTTCCTGTTTGTCGACTAGTAGGGAAGGGCAGGGGAGAATAATTTCCCCCCAAAGAGTTCAAGTTCTTGAAATCGTTGCCATTTAATATGGTGTGAGGACAATTTTTTTCATGATTGTGTTGGTTTTTATATTTGTATTGTGCATTTTATAAAAGGAGTATGCTTCTACAGCACTTTGGTAATAGTGATGGGATGTTTGGATCATTTTACTGACTCGGACCTTGAGTCTTGTTTATCGAGATGAACGAATCTTTTCGTTCAATTTGCCAAAATAACATTAAAATTTCATAAGATGCTTCCAAACGCATCTACAACTAGCCCAAAGGTTGATTACACTACAAGTTATAACTAGAGTACTACTGTACAATGCATTGCTACTAAGAGAAAATAATTTGAGTCGTTCGTTCACCGGACACAGACAGTCCCATATGAGCTTAACCAAAGCACACAGTCTGAAACACCCATGATTAGTTCACCTTTTGAGTCTTCAAAAAAAATTTGCTGCTTTTGTTTCCCCATATTTAATGGATATCTTTGCATGTGAATTTCTTTGCATGTAGCATGGAGATCGCTCCCTCAAGGACCACACTAAGGCCCAATCCCAATTCTATTTTTGTACCCCTACCCCTTCCCCTTGGCCCTTACAACCGAGGGTTAAGGGGAAGGGCTTCAAAACTTACCCCTAAGAATTGGGACAGCACTTCTACACCTGCACACGTCATCATATGTCATCGCGATCTCTTGCTTCATATGAGATCAGACGATCACGACTGCTGGAGTTATTCCAGTTGTATTATTGTTTGGTGTTTATTTTCAGGAAATCACTGAAGGCGTATATTATGTTATCATAACGATCTAATGTGGCAATAAGATCGTAACTATACTGTGTGTTTACACAGTGGCCATATTTATCTATGTAAACACACAAAAACAACATTAACATTACAGCAGACACTGTAAAAAGCTTGTTCCCAGCCACTAGACATTACTGACAGGGTATTCGAGTGTCATCGTGTGTCAGAATGTTCTGGGACGGCCAAAACACGAGCGCGGTTATAAATATATATAAAAACATATGTTTGTTTGTCCTAAAAATTCGTAATAGTGACAAAAAATACTAATTTGTGGATCTCCTTACTTCCTGGTTCAGCTATCCTGCCGTTGTGGCAGGTGCATTCTGGGAAATTTTCTTACCCCTCCGTTTTAAGTTTTGTCCTGAAAAATCTTTGTTCGAAGGGGTGTATACCTCTTGCCCTTAGCCCTACGCCTTCTAGCTAAAGAGAATTGGGACACCACTACCCCTTACTTACCCACTACTTAGGGGTAAGGGGAAGGGCTAAGGGGTAGAATTGGGATTGGGCCTAAGAACTTAATTTGGTAACACTCTATTTTGATGGTCCAGTTGAGTATTAGTAGGCTGTCAGCTTAATATTTGATGATATCAAATACTTATTTCATTCACAGAAATGCAAATTAATTTCTAACTTATTCTAACGCATTTTTCTGGATTTTTTTGTTATTGTTGTGTCTCTCGCTGTTCAAATAAACCTACCATTGAAATTATAGACTGATCATTTCTTTGTTAGTGGGCAAACTTACAAAATCAGCTGGGGTTCAATAAATTTTTTTCCCTCACTGTATTTATTTTTAAACTAGAGCTATAACACTAGATTCCAGTTTAACCCCATTAATAACCGACTTTCGAATTACCTGACTAAAGCAGAGACATGAGAATGGCATGTCAGGTTGAAGTCCACTGTGAGGTTTCTGGAGTTGCTTGTTATGTTTAGCTCTGGATAAATCATGAGGATCACACGGTGCACACAAAAATTCAATTCAGCCTCTTCACTGAGATCTCGTACAGTAATGGTGAAATCACAACCATCTTTACTGTCAAACAGACGACCGAGGTCATCTGACAAACCCAGACTGTTGTCCACAGAGATCTGACGAGTGCTGCTTGTGTTTTTACCTGAAAAGAAAATGCAAAAATATATAAATAACAAAAATGTAGGTTATTTGCCTTTTGTTGCAAATTCTTATGACAGTTGAAATATAGTTATTAGCAAACGGAACTTCTGTGCATAATTATGTTTGCTGTATGATCAATTAGTGTTTTGCATTTCTACAATAAAGGTTTCCTTAGCACATCAGCTGGTTACAGGGGTTCCTCAGGGATCAGTTCTTGGACCCCTTTGCTTCTCAATTTGCACCACATCAGTGGGACCCATCATCCAATCACATGGCATTTCTTATCCCTTTTATGCCAACAACACACAGCTCTACTTTCAACCAGAAGATTCAATGGTAGTGGATTCTCGCAGACCTTGCACTCCCTGGAGGATGTCTCAACATGTTTGAAAGATCATCATCTACAGCAGGGGTCACCAAACTTGTTCCTGGAGGTCCGGTGTCCTGCAGATTTATCTCCAACCCTAATCAAACACACCTGAGCAAGCTAATCAAGGTCTTTCTACTAGGTAGGCTGTTTCTCAATTCCAAGAACGCAGAGAACGAACTCGTGTTCTTGTGGAGACCGGTCTTGCCAGGTCACATAGAAACGCATCCTGTGAGAAATGAGATGCTGCGTTCTTCCTGATGGTCATATGACCCTCATGCGTCTTTAACCGAAGATTATTTAAACATTACAGCATTCATACAACGATTTATTGTTTTCCCCCGTTTCACAATATATGTTATGCATAAATACTTAAGAAATCACAAATAACACAGATTTTAATACAAATTTCAACAAATAAACACCCTTAAAGTGTTTATGCCTTTATTAAGATTTTTATGCTAATGTTTACTGTCACCGTCTCATTTAGGGAAACTCCTGAGGTAAATAAGTGCTATTTCTGAACTTCAATAATAAATCTATATAAAATGCTGCGCTTCCCACCTCCAGTTGCAATGACTTCTGGGACTTCTAGAGTGAGTTCGGTGCTCAAGTCTGCACCGGTGCGTCCTCGATATCAAGAACACATCCGGAAACTTTCATGCGTCCTCCGTTCTTGCGGTCTTGAGTATTGGAACTGAACTTCGGCGGATGATGATGACATTACACGAGGACGCAAGACCGCTGAAGAACGCATACTGAGAAACAGCCGTATACTTCAAACATGCAGGCAGGTGTGTTGAGGCAAGTTGGAGCTAAACCCTGCAGGGACACCGGCCCTCCAGGACCGAGATAGTTGACCCCTCATCTACAGCTTTGTCTGGCAAAAACAGACCTTCTGGTCACTCATGCAACTCCAGGTAAACAACATACTGTAATTTCACCATGCAGCTGGGATCATTGACTATTACTCTTACAGTAGCTGGGAACATTTACTATTTTCATAGCATGATCAAGTAGGTTTGCACTACACAACTATCAAAAAATCAGACCCTTCCTGAATGACCATGCAGCACAAATTTCTTTTTTTCTATTTCTAAGCTGGACTACTGTAATGCTGTTCTGGTTGGACTCCCATCTTGCACCAATAAACCTTAACAAACAATCGAGAATGCTGCAGTTCATCTGGTCTTCAACAAGCCCAAGAAAGCCCATGTCACACCTTTCTTCATCTCCTTGCTCTGTTAACCGTTTGAAGCTCGCATCCACTTCAAATCATTGATGCTGGCTTAATGAACAGACACTGGCTCTGCACCCTCTTACCCCTACCCGATTCTTCAAGTCTAAATCCCCCCTAGGAGTCCCCTCTAGTCATGATACCATTACAGAGAGGCTCTAAATCACTTTACAGAACCTTTTCAGTCACTGTTCCTCCTTGGTGGCACAATCTTCCCATTCACATACACTGTAAACTGCTAATTCAATGTTAAAAGGCCACAAAACCCCCCTGTCTCAGCAGGGTGTTTTCACACCTACAGTCTGGAAAAGCTCAGGAAAGTGGGTGTGTCCAGCTCTGTTTAGGTGGGAGTATCAGGGGAGGGAAAGAGGGAAGGTGTGAGTAACTGCTGGAGGAGTGCAGATTTAGGCCCCGTTTACACTAGTGCGTTTTAGTTTAAAAAAACGGCATTTTAGCATGAAAACGATCTGCGTCCACACTAGCGCTTCACCCAGCGTCTCTCAACAGACCTCCCTCCACCAGAAACGTATATCACGTGACCATTCGCGCACCTGGGCATGCGCGTTCAAGTATAAACAGGAAGCACGTGTCTCTGCATTTGGTTATTGTTAGTCAACAAACGCTGGTTGAACGATGAACGCGATGGCAAAGAAAGCAAGAGAGGTCTTTTTGTGGACAGACGACGAGGTCGAGCTGTTACTTAAAGTAACAAATGAATATAAAACATCCATGGCTATCGAAAATACAGTGTTTACAGTTAAGGCTGGTCTGCCATCCTCCGGTAGCGTTATAGTCATGTGCGCTTGACGAATAAGGAAAGGATACGCAATGACCCAAAAGCCCCAATCACGTAGCGGATCTCAGCAGCCACGGCTCCGTTTTCAAAGATATCCGTTTCCCTCCATCCACACTGAGACGGAGCAGCAGTGTTTTAGAATGAAAATGGCCTCTCCAGCGTTTCTGAAATGCTCCGTTTTCGCACCTCGAAAACTCCGGCGTAGTGTGGACGGATGGCGTAACCGTAGCAAAACGTATGCGTTTTAAAACGAAAACGCATTAGTGTAAACGGGGCCTAAATAGAGTGTTTGATACAGCACGGCATATGTTAGAAAAATAAACCTCTGCATTTCTCGGTAACTTAGATGCCCTCGGTAGGCAGCATCAGAAAACCGTGTGTGTTTAGACTATCCTGTCACAAAACGCAGCAAAAATTCTACACGACGAAAACCGTTTGATTAGGGTGTTTATATGTTTACACTCGGAGAGCAGCATTCTCTCATTTACCAAATCTGTAAAGACAGGAAAATCAACACCAACTGGACCATGGCTGTTGTTTACAAAGGAGATGAGCGGCAAATTGGGATTTCACCATTTCCAGATGTGGAAAGCTCTCGAGTAAAAATATTCACAATACAGCGCGCTGATTGGTTTGAACCAAGTCTTTTTCATGAATCGATGCCGCACGCTCAGAGACGTCACGATGCACTCGCCGGTACAGATGTCCACTCTCCACGCTGAAATACACACAAGGATCTCATCGGTGTGACGCAGCTTCAAAAATTTGTTTCAAACCGGAAGAACGAATTTGCTCGAAATAACGCAAAAACAACAAATTTTCACTTTTTAGTCAATTATATGTGTCCTAATAGTGTTTATAGCAGCGTAGAACACATATATAACTGTCAACAGCTCAAAACATGTGTTTTGGTGTTTCGTGACCCTTTAACATTCAATTGGCTACTTATCACTTATCTGCCCACAAAGTTATACCTTCTGCTAGCACTTGACCACATTTTTTTTTAAAAAGTCAGTTTCCGTCCCTACATCTTGTTTTTACCCTAAAAATATTAGAAGCTTTGTTTTAGTAGCACTTCTTGCCTATAGCCTCGTAATAATGAATCATTGAATGTCTTCCTCATTTGTTAGCTGATTTACTGGACAAAAGAGTCTGCTAACTGATTAAATATTAATGTAAATATTTCACCGAAACTGTACAATGTCTATGCTTCTATAAATAAATTCGGCAGACTACAATAAATCATTAGAGAAATGTACTTATGACTGGGCATGCAAAAACATTTCCATCTAGTGGCGAAGATGCCATGTAGCCATTGAAGGGGCACACATTTTAAGTTGCCTGATATTCATAAGTATTACATAGTGCTCAAAATAAATCTTGCAATACAATAATAATCCTAACAAAACAAAAGATATGAAAACAGTGAAAGGTCAAATCCATTTACACAATCAAGCATAATTGAATCATGATCTAGAAGGTGTCTCATCAATCTTACAAATCACTCCTGCGTCCTCTGAATGTCCGCAATTATGGTCGCCCCAGCCTCTAGAGCTGCAATCAGACAATTTGCTCTCTGAGCCTTCGCAGTTCATATCATCCAGCCAGATTGGACCAGACCCTGAAAAGTCCAACAGAGCATGAACAGAACAAAATAGAACAGGACAACATTTTATCATGACAATAGTTATCCGAGCCCTAGTCAATTTAATAATTTCTTCTTTCACACTGCTCATTATTTATCCAAGGTTAACTGATAATGATTTACAGGGGTGCCCAAACTCTGTGCTGGTGGGCCACTGAATACGTTTTCTTCAAATGTAAATAAAAGCTGGGAAATAGTCTTTTCCACAATGATTCCTCTTGTACATCTTCTAATTGTGTAGACCAGGGGTGTCCAAACTCGGTCCTTTGGGGCGGTGTCCTGCATAGTTTATGTAACAGACTTTATCAAGAGTTATTTTATGTTTAAAGATCGCTTAATTTTGATGGTTTATGGGGGACTTTTATTTTGACAAGAAATCAGTTTTTCGGAGCTAAAAGGAAACGAGGAGAGAACAGTATGGTTAGCGGACATTTTATGGCGGTTCCACAGAGCTCGGAATAAAAAGGACTGTTTATTTGTTTATTCAGGAACCCCTCGAAAAGGCATAAGGTTTGTGATTGTACACTGTTAGTTAGAAACACATATTTTGTGAAAATGTCCAAGAATGTTGATGTATATTTTCGTATTTGTTTGCTCAGCTCTTACGGTGATTTCAGAAGAAAGGAACGTTAATAAAACTTCTTGAAACATCAGTAAAGTTTCGGCCATCAATCGGTTGGGGTTTGCTACAGTTTAGCTCCAACTTCCTTCAATACACCTACCTGGAAGTTTCTAGTATACCCAAAAAGAGCTTGATTAGCTGGTTCAGGTGTGTTTAATTGGGGTTGGAACTAAAATATGCAGGACACCGGCCCTCCAGGACCGAGTTTGAACACTCCTTGTGTAGACCTTCGGGCTTTACTTTATCTATATCTAATTCTTTTTCTCTGTATTTACTTGGTACCTGGTATTACTATAGCAGTGGCTCACCGAGTGCATTTCATGTCACCTAAAATAATTGCACACACTGTAGTCCAAAATAGATGTGTTTTTTTAACCTCTTACACTCTGGTGCTATTTTTGGGATTTCCGCCTGGATTTTGTCTACCCAATTTTAAAAGCTTCCTAAATCCACATGCAGAGGAGTAAATGCAAAAATGTGGTATCATTTTAAAGAAAACCCTTTAAATATTCATAAAACACTGTTGAAAGTGATTAAAATAATTGTATACGTTGTCTGTGATATCATAAACACAAGAGGCGCTTTCTGTATTTTTTCTTTATAATCTCAAATTTAAAAGAGTACCTTTTAGGTTCTGTGTGGTCTAGGTTTCTGTCATTAATTTTTGGTGGTTCCTGCACATGTCAGTAATCATAAGAAAACAATAAATGCCTCTATCATAATCTATGCAAAAGTTATTGTATTCCAACTGATGAGAGGTGCAATACCTTTGTTTATGTAATTTCCGCCTACCAAACTTTGAAAGTCTTCCATATCCAAATGCAGTGGTATAGATGACAAGAATTTTGTCTCTACCATAGAGTATGCAAAAGTTATTGTAATTCAACTGAATATTGGGAAAATCACTTTTTGATCATTCATATCAAATATGACATATTTGCTTCTGCATAGTTCTGACATGATAAGAACATGAGTTTCCATTACTTTCTCATTTCTCCTTCCCATTTGTATCATAACATTATATCAAAGAAGTCAAAGTCAGCTTCTCCAAAACTTCCTCAGCTCCTAGAAAAAAAAGCTTATTTTGAGGCTGCCTTCTTTTTCTGCGGCATAAAAAATGCGGTGATTCATTCGACAACTGTTTAATATGTGAATATAATTCAGTAAAGGAATGCTAGAATCGTACGAGGACGGGCAAGAGCTTTTATTTGAGCTATGACTTGTACATGTGTGTCATATATGAAGCATATAAAAATATGAAAATGACAGCTCGGGTTTCCAGTATTTTGTTGTGTAATTAAATGTTAATAACTTTTGTACAGTAAAATAAAAACCTAAGTGATGCTAATGTGCATAAAATATAGCTTCTACGCTTTCAAATGGAACCACTTATAGGGGTCTTGGGCAACCCTGGACCTTTAAAAATTTAAGTTGATGACGTCACAGGACTCGCTACCGGGTCCGCGGAGTTTAAAAGGTTTTAAATAACAAACGTTCCATTGATTTTCTACTACGTATTTCAGCATGAGATTTAATTAATGTTACATTGAGCCATACAAGTCTTAATACCCAGGGTTTCCTTAAAAAACCCAGCACAAACCCCACTTCTAAATTGAACACTTTCTTTAACCCAGAGTTCTTTAACACCAAATGAAATTGCAGTTTAGCACAGTGTGAAACTGTGAAACTGTTTGTACCTTCACCATATTGTCCTCCAGACACTGCTGATACGGCTCCAGGAAAACCCAGTTGCCGACACACCACCTGGGCTTCGGTCAGATCCCATCCATCATCACAGACCGTACCCCACTGTCCATTATGATAGACCTCCACACGGCCAGATGAGGGAAGAACTCCAACCAGTCTTACAGCACTCTTAGGCTTTGCCTGCTCATCTGCCATAAACGTATTTAAGGGTTTCATAAAAAAGTGCTCAAACAGGAACAAACAAAAACCAAGTGAAATAAAGATTAGATTAGCAACTTTGTACAGTATTTATAGTAACAACTTTGATTTGAAGTTACATGCATATTTGTATGCATGCATATTTTAAGGCATGCAAAATGTTCCATTGCTTACAATCCATTCAATTTTAAAGCGGTACTAACCAAACAGAGTCCAACGCTGAGCCGACACATAAATAAGCAGCAATGTCCATATAATATACTTGATCATACTTGCTTGAGACTCTTCAAAACAGGTCAAAAAGTTCTCGTTGAAGAAAATATCTAGAAATATGGATTGTGTAATACTTCACAGAACACATGGTCTAGCACCATCCAATCAAATATGTGTAGACAAAATCCGATAACCTGACTTACATGTTCAAACAAAGCCCATTTGAGTGGGGTGATGTCTATAAAAGAAACAAAAATGCATATTGTGCAATGGGGACGTTGTCAAGTCCCAACATCTGTTCGAACAAGCCTGACTGTTTGCTTTTAGCACTTAATATGGGATCTTTCAAATCCTGTGTGTTTTTGACACATATTAGTATTATATGAAGATTTATATGACGAACACATTTAGGAAAAAAAATGGTACAAAATCTGTCTTGGGGCAGTAATTTTTCAAAAGGTGAGGTTTTGTACCTCCGTGAAGTTGGCCCTTCACCCAACACGAAACGTCTGCGAAACAGTCTCCTTCGTTAGTGCTCTATTTGTGCTACAAAAATATTTGTTTGTGCTGTTTTGGTTTTTGAGATATTAAAATAATATCTGTAGGTCACTCAGCTGTCACGCAGACTCCCCACATGCTTCAAATTCACCCCAAATAGTCTCGTTCGTTTGTGCTTCGTTTGTGTCGGTGAAATTTCTGTTTGTGCTGTTTCCGTTATTAAAATATTACACATTTAATTATGGGCAATGATATCACCAACCCCCTGACTGTCAGGGTTCTGTGTGTGTCATGAGATTTTCCTTGTGTTGTCGTGTTCCATGTGCTTATATTTTCGTCCTGTGATCCCTTTGTTCAGTTTTGCCGCCTGTTGTTAATCTGATGAGTTTACCCGTATCTCACCCCTGTGTGTGATTAGCTTAATGATGTATATAACGATGATGTACAATGATGTATTGTCCTGTTTATCTAAGTCCTGTGTTGTGTTTAGTCCAGCGTCCGGTGTTCAACATCATTCTTGTTGTCCGAGATTCCTGTGTGTCGATGTTCCAGTGTTTTCAGTGAGTGTTATATAAATAAACACGTGTTTTGATAATTCCTGCGATCCAGTGCCTTTGTGAGAGAGCACTTGTGTCAGAACACCGGACCAATACAGCATAGTGTTTTCCCCGTTTTCCTTTTAGAGTTTGTTTTGCCCCCCAGTGTTTTTTTCTCTCCCCTTGATGATAGATGATCTGAGTGAAAGTCCTGCCCACCCACCCAAAGGGTGAGCTGCTGCTGGATACTGGGAGTGAAGTTATGCCCGTTTCAAACCCACTGTTCCCAGAAAGCAAGAATCCAGCCTTGAGCCAGCTGTTTCCAGACAGCATTATCCCCACTTCAAGCCTGCTGTTCCCAGACAGAGTTCTGTGTGTGTTATCCGCCAACTTATCCAGCATATGTTTTACACAGCGGATGCCCTCCCAGCTGCAACCCATCTCAGGAAAACATCCATACACACTCATTCACAACAGGCAATTTAACTCACCCAATTCACCTATACCACATGTCTTTGGGCCTGTGGGGGAAACTGGAGCACCCGGAGGAAACCCGCACAACCACAGGGAGAACATGCAAACTCCACACAGAAATGCAAACTGACCCATGAAACCTATCTCTTCCATGATAACCTGAACCCCTGTGAACAAAACCCCCTTTTCCCCAAGTATCAAAACATTATGCAATTCTGAGTGTGCCTCACACAGGTGAGCGGGCTTGTCAAACCACCTGTAGAAAACACACTCTTTCATCGCTGACACTTTAACTGCCATTTGCACCAGTTTTGCATTAGTCAGTTTCTTGACACTTTCTAATATCTTGTTCCTCCAGAGTAAAACTAGGAAAAGTGATCATCTCTGTAGCTCGTTGTGTGGGAAGAAGAAGACAGGGTCGGCGATATAGGGTAAATATACGTTCTTTTTATTTTTAAATGAACACACAACACTGGCAGGTGTGTGTATGTGTGCTCTCTCCTCTCCCGCTTGCTCCTTCTCTCCTCCTTAAAAAGGTGTCTCTCCGGCCCAATCACTAGAATAAACAGGTGTTATTTATTATTTCTGATTGGCCTGCTGATTAGCCGCCGGGCTCGGTGCATGCTCTCCCCCTTATTGGGTGTTCGATCATGCTTACCTCCCCACAATCTCATTCACCTGACTTCCAGATAACAAGGGGTGTGCCTAAGGAAACTTCATATAAGTCAGTACTGGGTTAGTTGTGTGCCAGGGTGTCTTGTTAAATCAAGAACTATGTTGGGCAGTGAGAGCTTTCCTCTGAGGCATAGAGGTCAAGCTCTGCCTTACCCAAGACAGACCACATTTGCTGAACTCTATTACGATTTAGTATCCATTTGCCTGGGACTACATCATCTCTGGAGAGCATATCTGCTCAAATGTTCAGTTTCATCGGGATCTCAGGTGCCAGGCATGGGGAGAAACAAAACCTCTAAGCCAGAACTGAAAGGGCTGCATATTGAGCAGGTCCAAAGAAACAAAGCAGCATCTGGCAGTAAGCTGAGCATTCTCTGGAAATTTTTGAGGGGAAAGTTTCATTCCTGTTTATAGGATACCATGAGACCACAGGTGTCAAAAATAGTTCCTCGAGGGCCACAGCTCTGCATAATTTAGCTTTAACCCTAATTAAACACTGATTTGCCTGATCATATTAATTGATTTCTTCTTCAAGCTTGCTTGAAACCTACAGGTAAGTGTGTTGAAGCAGGGATGGAACTAAAATGTGCAGGGCTTTGACACTCTGGGAACTGAGTTTGACACATCATGCACTAGACACTGAATAGACTGGGACTGATGGGCATGATCAAACATTTTTGTACCCAGAAAGTACTAAGTACAGTGCGCTGTCTGGGTATCAACAGGCTCTTCTGTGGGCTCTTCTCAGGCTTCTCCCCTGGCCTACATTTGATTGAGGAGCAGCTATTTGTGAGCTAAATTTCCATTGTGATCTTGCTAAAAGCGGCCAAACATTGAGGTAGTTCAGTATTTGAGCTGAATATTTAGGAAGTCTTGCATCTTATGAAATTACTTCTGAGTCCTAGAGAACGGCTCTGTAAGTCTGTCTACACCTGAGCCTATCTGCGACACTGACAAATCAAGAAATGGCATCTTCTCAACATCCTTCAGGACACTACGGTTGATTCAGAGATAACGCTTGAGCACAATAAAACTGGTGCTCACCTTGTCAATCACCTGGAGCAGCACATTTTACCCCAGAGAGTCATAGTGAATACCCCAGAGGACTATGGTGGCACAGAGATCATGAAAAGCATTGGTGTTCAGACTCCATATTGAAGAGGAATTTGGCCTCAAACACTTGAAGCATCACTATTGAGTGCAACCCCGAGTCAGCCTGGTCGGCCACTGCAAACACCTTATTTACCTGCGCCAAAGTGAGGGCTCGGAGGGATGCACAGTGCTGGCCAATTGCAGAAGACGGACAGAAATGTGAAGTAACAGTAAACTGAAAAGGAAGATATTGGTGAGCTTGTCACTGATGGTGGGCAAGAATGTGGCGGGCCTTTGCCAAGGAGACAGCTGACAGCTTCCCCCAGCTAACAAAAAAAGGTCCCAGGACATCCCTTGAAGAATGTTTCCACTTAGGGTTCTTTAGACATCATGACGACGTCGCAAGTCAGTTTGTGGGGTGTCTCACACATAGTTGAGCTATGTTCACAAGACATTGGTGGGATGAACCACAGGTGTTTGCGGGACATTTGGTGGATGTACCACTGACATTTGTGGGGCATTTATGAAACATTGTGATGACTTAAAGGGAAAGATCACTACTGCTAATTTTATCTGTAAACATGTCAGTCGGAAAAAAACTAAATGGAACTATAAAGTTCAATGGTTGTCAGCTGTTAGTCTGATGGGTTTCCTTCCAGTTTTATACTAATGTAAAATAACAAAATCAACACATTTAGGAGTGTTATGATTTTAGAAATGAAATATATTTCTATTATTTGTAATGCATTATCCTTTAAAATTATATTTGACTAAAGTTGATATTGGAAATTTGGGACTGCTGAAGAAATTGCATTTATAGGGGGCTGAATGACTGCACAGAAGTTTATTGGCTTTGGTTTTTAACAATAACAATAGACCGGCTTACATAAAGTCTGACTCTGCCACTTCTGGTTCATTAAAGCTCCATTGGTTTGTGCAACTATACAAACGCGAACCAATCAGGTTTTACTATTTGAGTAAATCAGGAGTTCCCTGGTTTTTATACTCTGGGCATCTTCAACAAAATATGGGCAAACATTACAGTTATATCATAACCATGTACACAATGCCTTGCGCTTTGACAAAGTCTACAAATGTAGGGTGCTTAGGACTGCCAACTGAAGGCTTATTGCAACAAATAGATGCATTGGGAATTTTTTGTAAATTATTATTCACCCAAAATCAATTGTTCACTGCTGTCAAAGGCTATCCAAGAAATTCAGAAGATGGTATATGTGTCTGAAGTGTTAGAAAGAAGACAAACTCACAGAGATAATGAAAGAACTTTTTATTTGGTCTTTGATATGCACAATAAGCATGAAAATAAAGCATATATTTATAATGAATTGAAATGAAAGGTTTAAAATCAACTAAAACAAATGACAGAAATCACTCAAGAACGAATAAGAGTTTTAATAAAAAGAGACTCGATTTTTCTTAGTAGATTTGATTCAACTGAAATGCTTGTAAGAAACCGCCAAAGGTCAAATCTCTGAGCGTTCAGATATACTGTGGGCGCACGACAAATCTGTAGCTGTAGTCATCTGGACAGGGGTTCGGCAGGCCCATACTGCTGTTAGTTGGAATCACCGCCAGGTTGTTTTTGAAATCTTGCACATGGAAGACATTGTTTTGATTTTTACAGGTAAGAACCAACCTGTTGTTGTAGCGGATGGTGCTGGAGTAGCTGTACTGACTGCTAGTTGCGAGGAATCTTACGAGAGGCACAGAATTACATGAAATGCCATTATTTCGGCAGTCCTGAAGACTACGAAAAGCTTGGGCTTGCCACTGGATCATTTGCCCTTTGTAAAGAGCACTAGGGTGTGCAGGAGTGGAGAAATGTTTTTCTAGTCTGTTACTTTGGACAAACCTTTGGTCATAGCCATACTGATTGTAAGTATTGTAGCGTGGGTTATTGACAGTGCTCACATTCAAAATGACACTCCACTCATCTCCAGTGTAGATTCTGGGTATATAATTACCACTCAATTTAACCACTTGATCTCTGATCTTAGAAAAGGGAAGAGCGTTGAACTGAAAACCTCTGAGCAGTCCAGTGAGATACAGCTTCTCATTACTCTGACGTAGAGCACTTGAGGAAAATTGCATGTCATAGAGTTTATCTACTGGGATTAAGAGGAAGCGGATGTGATTCAGGAGGCTGACCTGTTTATCTGAACTAATCTTGTCACCTTTGTCTTGGATCCATCTCTCCAGAGCTTCAAGAAGTAAAGCTTCATCCTCTACAATCAGATCTGAGCGCTGCAGCAGAGCATCCATCATGTCAAAGGAGATGGTGCTCCACACCGGAGAGCTTATGAGGAACTCACAGTTCCAGGAAAGATACTGAAGGACGTTTTCCTGCAGGACAAGGTCACCTGTGCGCACGCCATACTCGTACATTGACACCTGCGTCTGGAAGGTGTTGTCTTCTGGAATGAGTGCCGTGAAGACCCTGCCAACATCCTCCATGAGCTTCTGCACTCCAAAGATGAACGCCAGCTGATGGAGGCACTGAGCTGATGTTGTGGAGACGTCAATCTGACGAGTGTATAAATACCTGAGGATAAACAGTTTAGTTAACAGGTGACAAACACTGATCATTAACTCAAAACTTTAAACTGAGCTCTGAAGCGAAGTGGCCTTCAGAAAAACATATATACCTAAGAAATCTTGGGACATGAGTATGGCAAGACTGGCTGATGTCCACCGTGAGGTTTCTGGTGTCATGTGTTAAGTTTAGCTCTGGATAAATCATGAGGATCACACGGTGCACACAAAAAATCAATTCAGCTTCTTCACTGAGATCTCGTACAGCAATGGTGAAATCGCAACCATCTTCACTGTCAAACAGGAGACCGAGGTCGTCTGACAAACCCAAACTGTTGTCCACAGACATCTGTCGAATGCTGGTTGTGTTTTTACCTGGAAAGAAAATACAATCAAATAGATTAGAATAGCATGAATAAAAGAAACATGAGTGGACAATTGCAAAGGGAACTCTGTTCTGAACTAACCAGTTTCGCAGGTCACTCCTGCATCCTCTTTATGTGTGCAGTCAGAAACGCCCCAGCCTTTGAAGCTGCATTCAGACAATAAGCTCTCTGAGCCTTTACAATTCATATCATCCAGCCAGACTCGACCAGATCCTAAACACACCAACAGCATTTTGGCCAAATACGATACATTCTAAAGGTTTAAAGGTGACAGTCAAATTGCACTGTGGAGTTTGTACCTTCACCATATTGTCCTCCAGTAGCAACTGATATGGCTCCAGCAAAACCCAACTGTCGACAGACCACCCGCGCTTCAGCCATATCCCATCCGTCATCACAGACAGTACCCCACTGTCCATCATGGTAGACCTCCACACGGCCAGATGAGGGAAGAACTCCAACCAGTCTCACTCTGCCTTCCTGCATTAGCTGCTTTGGTCGGCTATCTTCAGCAAGAGATTAAAAGATTTAGGTTAAGTAGAGATAGTGTTAAAAAACTTCTGGAAATCTTTCAAAAATAATGTAAACAACAGTGTATAATTCAAAGGTTTACATACCAAACAAGGTCCGACGCAGTGCAGAAACTTGAAGAAACAGCAGAGGCCACAGGAGCAACATGATGCTCCTTTTGTCAGAAATAGCGAAAACGGCAACAAGGACACACACAACTGAATGAATCACAAAACATCTAGCCTTTCCTTTATATAACAGCCAAATCAAGTCTGCTATTGTGAAACTTGAACGAATCGCTGTGCAATCACATTTGAAGGACACCAAAAGTTTCGTTTCATGAAAATGTACAATTTGGGAAGTTTCGTTAAGAACTGTCTGTCAGCAAGTCTGGGTTAAGTTTAGCCACATGCAGTGTTAGTCAAGCTGAAATCACACAATACAGAGTTCATCAAAACAATCACCAGTCACTTGCCCTGTTGATAACCCATAACCAGGGGCGCAATTCCCGGGGGGTTCGGGGGGGGGACATGTCCCCCTCACTTTTTTAGATTTAAATTCCACTTTACTTCATGCTATATTTCCCCAGTTTTTTAAGAAACAAGCTTAGATTTGTCCACCTGTCAGGTTTTGGACCATATAGAGCATGGGATGCGTGTTTGGATATAACTCCGTTTTTTGACCACACTTTGTTATTATTGTTCATATATTTGTTTGCCGGAAATTACAACTGAAATAGAAATAGTTTTGAATCAAATCCTTTTGCCTAAACTAATTTAAACATGTAGGCTAATGGATGTCTTCAGTGGAGTGAGTACAGCACCGTTCCCTTATCCACAAAAGAGAGAAACAGAAAGTAAAGAGGCTGAATGGAGGAGGCTCGTTCTTTATCCTCGCGCTGCAGATGCTCTGTTTAACTGTTTTTTCGCTAGTAAAGCGTTCAGTTTTTTCACTTACAAAGGTTGCTCTTTTTTTTTACACTATGTAAAATCCAAATTTGTTCTTTTAATCTTAAAAACAATTGAATAAATTATTTATTCCTAAAAATTATATTCTTTCATTTGTTTTCATTTTAATATTACAATGTATATGTTATGATAAATTGTCAAATAAATTTAGGCTTTTCTGCACGCAGTTGCTCAACATTGCTATACGTTTCCACACCTATGACCAACACTTTGGTCCCTCCACCTCTCAGACCAGAATTGCACCCCTGCCCATAACATAACCCAGGAATCACTTTGCTGGCAAGTAAATAATCAGAATAGGGTGTTAGGTCTGTTCTCCTGGGGTCTGTAGAGTCTGTCTTCCTAGTGGCTGTTCCTGATCCATTGTTTCCAGTCAGTTTCATCTGTGTCTGATTTCATAAACAGCCACTATGTTAAGTACTAGTTACGCCAGATCACTCGGTGCCTTGCTCAAGAGACTCACCACTCTCAATACCATGGCTGAGGTGTGTCCCTTGAGCAAGGCACTGATTGATCTCTCCTAATACCTACAACCCTAACACTATCTAAGGGCCCGTTTACACTAGTGCGTTTTAGTTTTAAAACTGCGTTTTAGCATGAAAACGATCCGCGTCCACACTAGCGGAGGTTTTTGAACAAATTTCCGTCCACACTACTCCACCAAAAACGTATCTCACGTGACCATTCGTGCACTCTGGGCATGCACGTTCAAGTATAAACAGGAAGCATGTGTCTCGCTCGGCATTCTAAAGAGGGCTTACGCTGCCTGAAACGCGAGCGATTAGCGAGTGCTCGAACAGTAGCTTGCCTCTTGCGAATATATGCAGCTGTTGTAGTAAAAAAGGCAGAGTTTAACTGCACAATGGCACCTAAAACGGACAATAGTGCAAACAACGCTCCCATTTCTGTGTCCATGTTGTTGTTTACAGTTTGGACTGCCGTCATCCAGTGGTGTTATAGTCATGTGATAGGGGCTGGACGAATAAGGAGAGGATACGCAATGACCCAAAAGCCCCAATCAAGTAGCGAATATCTGCAGCCACACCTCCGTTTTCAGATGCCTCCGTTTTCCCCATCCACACTGAGACGGAGCAGCAGGGTTTTAGAATGAAAGCGGCCTCTTCAGCGTTTCCAAAATGCTCTGTTTTCGAGGCTCGAAAACTCCGGCGTAGTGTGGACGGATGGGTAACCGAAGCAAAACTTATGCGTGTTAAAACTAAAACACATTAGTGTAAACGGGGCCTAAGTGGCAGCTGTGACCTAATGATTAAAGAGTTGGACTTGTGATCGGAAGGTCGCAGGTTTGAGTCCCGTCAGGGTTGTAGGTGGTAACTCACCAACCTTAATACCATGGCTGAGGTCAGTCCCTTGAGAATGTTTAGGGATGTTTAGGCAACTGCTTCCAAGGCTCTGCAGCAATGGCTCTGGGTTTGTGTGCACTTGGATGGGGTAAATGCAGAGCACAAATTATAAGTATAGGTGATCATACTTCGCAACATGTCACAGATTCAGATTAAAGTTAGCCTAATCTGTTGGTGCCAGTGGTGTAGTGGTTAGTGCGTCAACACATGCACTCCAGTGGTCTTGGAGACCTGAGTTCGATTTTGCCTTGCTGTCCTATGCTGATCCTTTCCCTCTCTCTGCTCCCCATGCTTTCCTGTCAATTCTCTCTATGCTGTCCTATCTAATAAAGGTGAAAACATAATAATAATAAAAAAGTTAGCCTAATCCTAATTTTGGTTATAAGACTAAATCTACATTTTGGTAACTTAATTTAAAAAGTTATGAATGGTCTTCAACCAATAGTTCAGAAATAGTTCACCCAAAACTGAAAATTCTGTCATTTAATCATCCGTTACCATCGACTGTCTTTCTTCTGGTGAACACAAAAGAAGATATTTTGATAAAAGCTGGAAACTTGATGGTTATTTGTTTTTTTCTACTATGTAGGATTTCAGCTTTCTTATCTTCTTTTGTGTTCAACAGAATAAAGAAACTCAAAGTTTAAAACCACTTGAGGGTGAGTAAATAGTGAGGAAGTTCATTTTTGGGTGAACTAAGAGGAAACAAAAATATATGGCTTACATTTTAAGACTAGTCTGATTAGTCTTTATGCAACTGACATGGGGTCTCATTTATAAAACGTTGTGTAGAAACACACCTGAATAAATAGCATTTAATTTATTAATAATTCTTATGATGATTTAAAGTGGCTTAATTAAGTCAATACTTAAGTTACATATGTTCATTTACAGCACATTCTCCCATCAAGTCTGTTTTGTTTGTTTGTTTTTTTTAGGGCACAACCTTTACATGGGAAGGGGTATACATACATTTCCACCCGCGTTTTGAACATACACTTTATTTATAAATTAGACCCCTTGTTCTGTTCTCAACACAAACAACTGTGTGCTGACCTGTCTAACCCCAATTTCTGTTCTTAAATTTTTTGGGCAGCCCTAATATATATATATATATTGTGATCATGATTTTTTAAAGTATTACATAGCTTTGTAAACGTTTATTAATACCATTTGATGAGTCTCCCCATACAGTCTGATAGAGCATTTGCACCCAGAAGCCACTTCGTGTGACGTCACACTTAACAAGCCAATTGACTTTTGCTGCGTCTAAAATTGAATACTTCTATACCATATAGTATGCTAAAAACAGTATGCTAGCCAAGCAGTTTGTCCAAATTCATAGAATTTGAAAAACGATATGCAAGAAGTACCAAGATGACCTACTACTTCCAATGAGAAATTCTGAAGTGGGCATCTCGTGGACGCTATCCCATAACGCACCCTGAGAGGATTCATGAATGGGAGGTAAAGGCTGATTTATACTTCTGCATCAAGTACATGACTATGCACTGGCGCAACCTTTGCGCAGTCACACACACCCCTCACCATGGGCATCGCCAACACTGACGCGCACCTCTCAAAAAATCTAACTACATGTTGCAACGACGCGTAGCACAAGCTCTGTGATTGGAGGGCTTTGTAGCGATGACGAGTGTGGGCGGGGTAATAGCCGAGCGAACCTGTTGAGGGAGTGTTTACAAGTGTCGAATCCCGTGAAGGAGCTCCAGATGGAGACTGTTGTTTTGTGCTTACCTCATGATTAAAGTTGTTGCACGTCCACTAGGTCCCGCCTCAGCGAATTTTAGCTACTTAAACATTAAGGTAGTGTTCAGAAAAAACAAAACACCAGCGAAGTAACTCGACACAGAGGAACTTATAAAAGCTACTGCCAGCTAGTGTTTTGGGAGTGTTATTGCACAGCAACGCAAACAGCACGCAGATGTGTAAATGCACAGGAAAGCGCAAGGCATGCACCGTGGGGCATGCTGATCACTCGACGCAGAAATATAAACCAGGCTTTAAGCAACACAACTAATGTAGGTTGGTCATGTGATCATGACAAAATGGTGGATGAACTGTAGTCACATTTATACTATAAAGTACTTCTCTAAGGTCAATTAGTAAATTCAAATTAAAATGTAGTACCTACTGAGTTGTAGGTGATTTCAGACGCAGCCTTTATTTATCAATTTTATTTTTTTATCAATTTGTTTTTATTTAAGCCAAACTAAAAGAAATACGTCATTCTCCAGAATGAACATGTAATAGAAATACTATTAAAAACATTTGCTCCGTTAAACATCTTTAGGGACAAATTTTAAAAAGAATTATGATTTCACAGCAGGGCAAATAATTTTGTCTTGACACTGTATGCACATTATGCACTGTTTGTGCTCAAATATACACTCCCCGGCCACTTTGTTAGGTACACCGTTCCAACTGCTCGTTAACGCAAACAATCAGCCAATAACATGATAGCAACTCAATGCATTTAGGCAGGTAGACACGGTCAAGATGGTCTGCTGCAGCTCAAAAAAATGGTAATTTAAGTGATTGATTTAAATTGAGCATCGTGTCAATGCCACAGCAGATCTGAGTTTTGTTGCTGACCACGTCCATCCCTTTATGACCACAGTGTGCCCATCTTCTGATGGCTACTTCCAGCAGAATAACGCGCCATGTCATAAAGCACGAATCATCTCAGACTGGTTTCTTGAACATGACAATGAGTTCACTGTACGCAAATGGCCTCCACAGTCTCCAGAACTCAACCCAATAGAGTACCTTTAGGATGCGGTGGAATGGGAGATTCGCATCATGGATGTGCAGCCGTCAAACCCGCAGCGACTGCATGATGCTATCATGTCAATACGGACCAAAATCTCTGAGGAATATTTCCAGTACCTTGTTAAATCTATGCCATGAAGGATTAAGGCAGTTCTGAGAGCAAAAATGGGTCCGACTTGGTACTAGTAAGTTGTACCTAACAAAGTGGCCAGTGAGTGTGTATGTATACATACGTGCGATTTTTGATTTGAACAAAATCCCTAAAATACAACAGAGTGAATCAATCAAACAACTGGATGAAATGAACAGAGTACACAACTGTCGTTCTTACAAACCTTCAATCCGTCATCTTCAGAAACAAAATACAGCAACAACAAATAAATAGCTCTGGTGATTCGATGAAACATAAAGTTCATTTTGTGACAGTTTAAAGATTATTTTAAAAGTAACTGATCGGTTTAAGACACTCATCAATAACGTAAAAAACAAAACAAAACCAAGCACAATTAAAAAAAGACATTCGTCAAAACCACATGGCAACGGCAGCGATGTTTGTGGGGTAAACTATTTGAGTCTATCACTTCATCCATTCTGTTACATTCATTAAACTGCAAGTACAGTACTGGCGTGAAACAATAAACATCAAAAATGACAGAGAAGAAAACAATAATAAAAACTTTTGATGAAGGCTCCGACAGGTCTCTTAAAATAATTAAAGAGTCAGCTTTAATTTTAAGAGTCGATATTTACAACCACATTTTGGCTGCCATCAGACACTTGGCATTATTTTGAACGTCATTCACCTGCAATGTCCAAATCTAGATGTACATCACCTAGAAGAAGGTATTTACCAGTCCTTGCCATGAAATTACACCCAGACACTAAATGAACTCAAGTCCCTCATACTTCACGTCCCCGATCTTGGTTTCAGGTAGCAGGATCCGGCCGTCTAGGGTAAACGCTACGATGTAGGTGGCGATTTTCCCAGCGTCCTCCTCTGACTTCAGAGCGACAATAATCTGGTCGTCTGTGTTGGGCACAAACTTGAAGGACGAAAAGCCGTGTGTAGGGTTAAGTGGCCCGACGTTCCTCACTTTAATGTCCTGGAAGTCTGGCGAGCAGCTGAGCATTATGTTGGTGCCGCGTCGCTCATCGGCCGTCTCATCGTAGCGCTCGCTGCTAGCACGACGCGGCAGGAAGAACCAGCGCTGCAGTGTGTCGCTCCAGGCTGCAGACTCATGGATGAGGTATCCTGAGCAGAACACACAGAGTATTGAATACCAATGAATCTCACATGTTTTTTAAAGCAGTGTTTCTCAACCATGTTCCTGGAGGACCACCAGCGTTGCACATTTTCTGGGTCTCCTTAACCAAACACACCTGATTCAGATCGACAGCTCATTAGCAGAGACTGAAACACCTGTAATGGGTGTGACAGACAAATAAGACATCCAAAACATGCAGTGTTGGTGGTTTTTCAGGAACATGGTTGAGAAACACAGTTTTAAAGCGAAAGTTTCCCCCCAAAAATTAAAATTTACTCACCCTGAAGGGGTTTTAGACTTTATGACGCTCTGATTTTTTTGTTGAACTCATATTTCGAAGCATGGTGGGAACCATGATAACCATTAGCAGTATTTCCACCAACGTATTTTTGTATTTTGCAATATTGCATTAAAAGTGCTTAATGCTAACGGCAACATGTGCATAACTTCAGAAACTTCTTGCAACTGTGTAGAATTAAATTGATACAATAAGAAAAACTGTGCATAAACTTCAATAGAAACACATTTACTCAAAAAATTCCACCATGCGCATCAAAAAAAAAAAAAAGTCACGTGATTTAGTTGGAGCAGCTCAATGGATAGCAAAAACTGGCACAATTAAACGGCATCAATGGACAAAACAGCAGACTGACCACATTGCACAAATTCTGGAAGGTTGTTTTGGTCTAAAATCCCTCAGTCAAAGTCCATCATCAAAGTGGTTCAGTATTATTATCTCCAGAACTGTCTTGAACATCTGCGCTTCCAAATAGGGTCTCATGTCACTGTATGTAATTAAATAAGAAAAAAGCCCCACAGTGGCTATTTTAATGTTTACCAAAGCCCCTTAATAATTTTTCTGTTGGTCTAGTGCAGGGGTTTTCAACCTGTGGGACATGCCCCACCAGGGGGGCGCCAGCACCTATTAAGGGAGGCATGAGAATTTGAGGCGTGCACTCCAGTAAATTATAATGATTTTTATGTGTTCACTAGAGTGAACCTGATTAATGTTAGTTCCACATCTATCTATCTATCTATCTATCAGGCACCTGTAGAGTTAATGTGTTTGATCAAAATATATACAAACAAAATGTACTCTGTGCTTTTTAAAAGGAATGACAGTTAATGAAAGTAAAACCGGTGAGCTGTCTGGCAAAAAAAAAGAGCCCTTCTGAATCAAATCAGTAGAATGCCCTTCTAGATCTTTCACTTACTTTGGACATTGAATTACATGGACATCAGTAATAGCTATCTGCCTTAATCTGAATAAGACAATAATATAATTAAGGTGTTACGTGAAGTGCTTTTTGAATGTTGCGTCACCAGGCTATCCACATCTCCTGCAGAGTCTCATGTATTTTTGGGTATTTCATCTTAAGTTTTTTACTGCACTTTGGCAGTTTCACTTTCACTCATGAATATATCACTCATGCCCGCATGACAAACTGGGGTATTGGACACGAAAATGGAGTAAAGACTGGTGGACGAGTGTTGTTTTAATGGAATTTGTATCCTACGCCAAATGGAAAGAAAAGAAAAATTCCGCATCTCATGCTGTGTGTGTCTGCAGCCTTTTACTGACAGCCGTGTGTGTGGATCTTATCGCAATCAAAAAAAAAAACCAAAAAAAAACCGCTGTTTACCTGGTGGACTCTTAATCAGAGTATTTTCTTAATCATATTAAATGTATTACCTACAATGACACACCGGATGTTGCTTACCGGGGGGACTGATGCCTGCGGCGCCGCGGAGAGAGTTGTACGTAGGAACCCAGTTATGGTGCTCCACATCTCCATGAAATCCCACCACTTTTACCCACTCAGGATTGTTATTGAGCACTTCTCCACTGGTGGTGGTCCACTCCTTGCCCAAACCCCCCACATACAGATGTTCATCCTTCACGGCAAGCCACTCTGCCTTAAACCCTGTGCAGGAGAATGGCGAACAAGCACAACAGAATTAAACCAGAGAAAACTACAAGCTACCATTTTGATAGACAAAGGTCCTGATATACTTCAAACTAAGTTCTCTTTCTAAATTGGTTTGGGGGCAAAATGGATATTCAAAACAGTTGAGAGACCTTTACTGTCCCCAAGCATTAACACCTCCAAGCTGCTGCTGGAGGAGGGTGTAGACCACTTTCTGAGCCTCCATTACTGCATGTTATGTATAAGGGGGTGGGAGGGTTAACCATTATGTTAAATTAACATTGTTAGCATTACCATTGACCTAATCCAAGGGTAATCAAACTTGTTCCTGGAGGCAATTCCAAGAACGCAGAGAACGGACTCATGTTCTTGTGGAAACCGGTCTTGCCAGGTCACATCGGAAGAATGAACTCGGGAGACCGCGAGGACAGAGAACGCGTCCTGTGAGAAATTAGATGCTGCGTTCTTCCTGATGGTCACATGACCCTCACGCATCTTTAACCAAAAATTATTCAAACATTACAGCATTTATACAGCAATTTATTGTTTTCCCCCTGTTTCACAATATATGTTATGCATAAATACTTCAGAAATATACGCTGCACATCACAAATAAAACAGATTTTAAGACGAATTTCAACAAATAAACACTCTTAATTTGTTTATGCCTTCATTAAGATTTTTATGGTAATGTTTACTTTCACCGTCTCATTTAGGGAAACTCCTGAGGTAAATAAGTATATCTCTGAACTTTAATAATAAATTTATACAAAATGCTGTGCTTCCCACCTCCAGTAGCAATGAATTCTGGGACTTCTAGAGCGAGTTCAGCGCTCAAGTCTGCATCGGTGCGTCCTCGATACCAAGAACACACGCTTTCAGGCGTCCTCCGTTCTTGCGGTCTTGAGTATTGAAACTGAACTTTGGCAGTTGATGATGACGTTACACGAGAACACGAGGACGCAAGACCGCTGAAGAACGCATATTGAGAAACAGCCCAACAGATTTTAGCTCCTACCCTAATCAAACACACCTAAACAAGCTAATCAAGGTCTCACAAGGTATACTTCAAACATGCAGGCAGGTGTGAGCGAGATCTTTTTTATTTTATTTATTTATTTTATTATTTTTTTTTAAATAAACCAAAGTGACTATATGTATGTGCATTTACTTAACGACAACAGAAAGAATGATGGCGAGTTTGGCATTTTTGATGTAGCACAAATGAGGAAGTATATTTTTCATACGTCAGAATACTCAACCTAAGTCACTTTTCAATAGTATGGATTGGCACGGCTCGGCTTGCATTTCCACTGGAGTTAAGTACTGCTTAAAGTGGGTGAGGTTATTGATGTAGTTGCTGAAATGGTGTCCTTGAGTCATGGCTGCTGCTGACTGTTAATATGTAGAGGGTTTGGTGTCTTGATTTGCTAATCTAATGACAGATGATAGAATGGAAGGGTAGAGATGATTCTCTAAAACCAGGGGTGTCCAAACTTGGTCCTGGAGGGCCGGTGTCCTGCTGAGTTTAGCTCCAACCTGCTTCAACACACCTGGCAGGACGTTTCTAGTATATTTGGTACGAGCTTGATTAGCAGGTTCAGGTGTGTTTGATTAGGGTTGGAGCTAAACTCTCCAGGACACCCATGTCTTAGACAAATCAGAGTGTTTACGTCCTGTTTAGGTATTGGTATGGTTTGCTTGGAACCTCTCCCAAGGTGGTACTAAAAAGTACCAGGTACTAGGTATAGAATGTAGGGATGGGCGGATCGATCCTGAAGTATCGATATTTTCGATACTGGGAATGTACTAAAACGTTCGATCCTTAAGTAAAAGTATCAATCTTTTCTGTTTTTTTTTTTTTTTTTTTTTTTTACAGAGCGATCAGAGATTTTAGAATATCACAATAATTATAGCGCTGCATATTATATAAATATTTACTTAAATAGGAACACGAATGGGAACTATATTATTCTTCCGCTGTTTCTCCACTAATAGGTCAGCGTTATCTCACGGCACAGTAGTACAGACACCACACATACCCAGTGCAGATTGTAAAACTCGAGGGCGGAGCTGTGGTCATCATGACTGAACGTAAACGAAGTATATTCTTGAGTTATTTTACTGCAAAATAAAATAAAATAATAATAAAATAATAACTAATTAATGACGAGGCTTCATGTGATACTCATCACAAAACCGCTATTGACTATCGTCAAGGATTTTTTTGTTAGGCAACTATTTTTTATTAGGCTGGCTTGTGAAAGCAAGCCAGACTACTGAAATCCTTTCTAAACTTAATATTATTATTAGGCTGGCTTGTCAAAGCCAGACTACTGAAATCCTTTCTAAACTTAATATTATTATTCTTCTTCTTCTGAGACTAAAAAACAAAACGCATCTCCTCCTAGAGCTTTCGAGCTATGACCACCAAACTCACACCAGACCTCCAAACTATTCTGACTCGGGTTGCTATATCTCCTCAGACTGATCCGACTTTCGGTTTTCCGAAAAACGTCCCGGGACCGTCGGAAAAATCCCATAGACTTAACATTGAACCAAACTTTGTGACCTCATAACTCTGCATCAGACTGTCATACAGACTTCTAAACGGGCTCATTTAACTCACACTACCTACCTGCCAATAACTGATCACCTTTTAACTTTCTAGCCACACCCTAGCAACCACTTTTGGACCCTAGAAACTGTCCCATAGACTTCCATTCAAAAGACTCTCATTGACTTTACATTGGATCAAACTTTGTGAGCTCATAACTCTGCATCAGACTGTCATACAGACTAATGGCTGAGCTCGTTTAACTCAGACCACCACACTACCAATCACTGATGAGCTTTTAACTTTCTAGCCACACCCTAACAACCACATACTGCACCCTAGCAACTGTCCCATAGACTTCCATTGCAAGGGACTGCCATTGACTTAACATAGGATCAAACTTTGTGACCTCAAAGCTGTCATCAGACTGTCAGAGAGACTTATGGCTGATCTTTAACATCTATCTATCTATCTATCTATCTATCTATCTATCTATCTATCTATCTATCTATCTATCTATCTATCTATCTATCTATCTATCTATCTATCCTTTTCAAACTGTTTCTATCTATCTATCTATCTATCTATCTATCTATCTATCTATCTATCTATCTATCTATCTATCTATCTATCTATCTATCCTTTTCAAACTGCTTCTATCTATCCATCTATCTATCTATCTATCTATCTATCTATCTATCTATCTATCTATCTATCTATCTATCTATATATGGGGTGGGGGTGGGCTCATTTGACTCAGACAACCAATCAGCATCTCAATATGATAATGAGGCTCACAAGCCACGCCCCAAACTGATTCCATAGACTTCCATTATAACAGGCCTACAAGCATATATTTGCATAGGAGTGTCATAGAGACATGGGGATTGGTTTATTTGACTTAGGCAACCAACCACTATTAAGTTCACTCTGTAACCACGCCCATAGCAACAAAACAGTGTACCCTAGCAACCATTTATCAACAGCTATATCTCAGCATCAGAACATCGTAGAGACATGGGGATTGGCTCGTTTGGCTCATGCTAGCAAACGGAACTTCCTATATGATACACATGCTAGCAGTGACTAGCTACATGCTAATATTGACTAGCCAAGTACTGTAACTTGCTAGAAATGGTTACTAAGTATAAATATTTGATCAAGCATGTATGTGAGGCTTGCCTAGTAACAACCCAGGGTACCCTAGCAACCACCTAGCAACCACCCAAATTACCCTAGCAACTGCCTAGCAACCACCTAGCAACCGCCTAGCAACCGCCTAGTAATGCCTTAGTAAGTGTCTAGCGACCACTCAGGACACCCTAGCAACCGCCTAGCAACGCCTTAGCAACCACTCAGAATACCATAGCAACCACCTAGCAACACCTTAGCAACCACCTAGCAACCTCTCAGGACACCCTAGCAACCGTCTAGCAACGCCTTAGCAACCGCCTAGCAACCACTCAGGACACCCTAGCAACCACCTAGCAACGCCTTAGCAACCACTCAGAATACCCTAGCAACCGCCTAGCAACACCTTAGCAACCACCTAGCAACCACTCAGGACACCCTAGCAACCACCTAGCAACGCCTTAGCAACCACTCAGAATACCCTAGCAACCACCTAGCAACACCTTAGCAACCACCTAGAAACCACTCAGGACACCCTAGCAACCGCCTAGCAACGCCTTAGCAACCGCCTAGCAACCACTCAGAACACCCTAGCAACCACCTAGCATCGCCTTAGCAACCACTCAGAATACCCTAGCAACCGCCTAGCAACGCCTTAGCAACCACTCAGGACACCCTAGCAACTGCCTAGCAACACCTTAGCAACCACTCAGAATACCCTAGCAACCTCCTAGCAACACCTTAGCAACCACCTAGCAACCACTCAGGACACCCTAGCAACCACCTAGCAACGCCTTAGCAACCACCCAGCAACCACTCAGGACACCCTAGCAGCCACCTAGCAACGCCTTAGCAACCACTCAGAATACCCTAGCAACCACCTAGCAACGCCTTAGCAACCAAATTCATGCTAGAATCATGCTAAGATCATGCTAATTCATGCTGGAATCATGCTAATGACATGCAAATTCATACTAGAATCATGCTAATAACATGCTAATTCATACTGGAATCATGCTAATTCATGCTAGAATCATGCTAATAACATGCAAATTCATACTGGAATCCTGCTACTATCATGCTAATTCCTGTTAGAATCATGCTAAGATCATGCTAATTCATGCTAGAAACATGCTAATTCATGTTAGAATCATGCTAGCAACATGCTAAGTCATGCTAGAATAATGCTAATAACATGCTAATTCATGCTAGAATCATTCTAATAGCATGCTAATTCATGCTAGAATCATGCTAATAACATGCTAAATTATACTAGAATCGTGCTAATAACATGGTTATCCATGATAGAATCATGCTAATGACATGCTGATCTGTGCTAGAATCATGCTATTTCATCCCAGAATTATTCTACTAACATGCTATTTTGTACTAATAACATGATAGTAACATACTAATTCAAGTTAATTCTATCTATCTATCTATCTATCTATCTATCTATCTATCTATCTATCTATCTATCTATCTATCCATACTTTTTCAAACTGTTTTAAACTAAATAAACTATTGCCAACAGGCTTTGTCAAGCCAGCCTCAAAGTTTGTCTCGACGAACTTTACTGTCTAGTTATTCTTCTTCTTCTGAGACTAAAAAAACTAAATCTATCTCCTCCTAGAGCTTTTGAGCTATGACCACCAAACTCGGACCAGACCTCCAAACTATTCTGACTCGGTATGCTATATCTCCTCAGACTGATCCGACTTTCGGTTTTCCGAAAAACGTCCCGGGACCACCGGAAAAATCCCATTGACTTAACATTGGACCAAACTTTGTGACCTCATAACTCTGCGTCAGACTGTCGCACAAACTTCTAACTGGGCTCATTTTACTCAGACTACCAAACTGCCAATAACTGAAGACCTTTTAACTTTCTAGCCACGCCCTAGCAACCACTTTTGGGACCCTAGAAACTGTCCCATAGACTTCCATTCAAAAGACTCTCATTGACTTTACATTGGATCAAACTTTGTGAGCTCATAACTCTGCATCAGACTGTCATACAGACTAATGGCTGAGCTCATTTAACTCAGACCACCAAACTTCCAATCACTGATGAGCTTTTAACATTCTAGCCACACCCTAACTACCATATACTGCACCCTAGCAACTGTCCCATAGACTTCCATTGCAAGAGACTGCCATTGACTTAACATAGGATCAAACTTTGTGACCTCATAGCTCTGCATCAGACTGTCATAGGGACTTATGGCTGATCTTTAACTTCTATCTATCTATCTATCTATCTATCTATCTATCTATCTATCTATCT
>CAIGQQ010038027.1:4529033-4539118 GCA_903798035.1 Danio albolineatus | reverse complement strand
AAAAAAAAGATATTTATATATAATAATTCAATCAAATAATATATCATATTATTCAACATATCATAATATTCATATATATCAATTAAAAACTAATAAATAGATCAGAATAAACTGCATTTAACAATCAGCATTTTAGGATAAAACAGTAGTAAAAAAAACAATAATTAGTATATTTACAATGATTCATTTATAGTAGTCTAGGTGTGTGTGTGTGTGTGTGTGTGTGTGTGTGTTTGCAAGCACATCACTGATGTTTTATTGGTCCCCTCTCTCATTTTCTGATGGTCTTTTTAAAATAATCGTGGAGCTTTTCTTTTATTATTTGAGCATATAAGATTGTAAAAATAATATTTTTTGTGCTCTCCCATTGACTGCGCTCTATGGTTTTCCAACTATAAAGACTTCCGCAACTGAGAAAACTGGAAATGTGAGAAGGGTCTTTAACAAACAAACAAAAAGCAAGAATAAAACAAAGACAACAAAAAAATCTAATTCTATGTCCAGCTAATCATAAGAATTTGCAAAAATAAAAATAAAAGAAGCCCCCATGTCTAAGAATCCCCCTCCTCCATATTAGACTATTTATTTCATTAGATAATAACATTAAAAAAACAGTTTTAAAAAGTCATGACGTATGGAATACTGTTTCAAGGTCAAAGCTGCTACTCATTCGAACTGAGAAAATATTAGTTTATGACTACTTTTGAACATTCTGGTCACATTAAAGACCAGATAGACACAAGTTGCTCTTTTTATTTTGGTATAGTCTTTTTCTAATTTATTCATTTTCTTGTCGGCTTAGTCCCTTTATTAATCTGGCATCGCCACAGCGGAATGAACCACCAACTTATCCAGCATATGTTTCACACGGCGGATGCCCTTCCAGATGCAACCCATCACTGGGAAACATCCATACACACTCATTCCCACACTACGGACAATTTTAGTTTACCCAATTCACCTATACCACATGTCTTTGGACTTGTGGTAAAAACCGGAGCACCCGGAGGAAACCCGCATGCTACCCACTACGCCACCGTGGCGCCCCATGATACTACATTATGTAGTGTAATTCATTAATAGAGTTGTTAGTATGTATAAAATATAACCCTTTTTCCTAAGTATTCCCGTTTACTTTCAATTACTATAGTATTTTAAATGTGTAACACCTGATTTTATTGGATTATTATTATTTATTTATTTATTTTTGCTGTTATATGCTGTAGTTTGTTTCTGTTTGGTACAGCATATTATTAGCAGTAAATAACTGAACTGAACCATTGCCTCATTGACAGTGTTGTTGATCACTAAGATATGATGGACATGGATTTAAGTTGCTTCGATTTAAAAATGATAATTGGAAAAATATCTTACATGTAGCTAAGCTGCTTTTACCAAGTAGCTTTTAGCATAGCTTGCTACATTTCCCAGAATCGCTAATAGCTTAGCTCACTACATTTTTCAAGTAGCTTGCACAACACTGTTCTCATGTATCTGTTTTTGACTGTTTGGCGCCATCTTGTGAATGAATAATGCATAGGCTGGTATAAGCTTTAATCAGCCAGTTTTGTTTCTGTTAGCTTTGCATTTTTGTTCTTGTGATAAATTATCTAGTTAGCATATACTCACCATGTAATAAGCAAGATAAAGTACATCCAGGATGATTGTTTTTACAGAATAAAGCCCTTCAGTCTAACATAACAGTGCTCCGCTTCACTTCGTAGTAGGAATGGGACGATAACTGTTTTCAAGGTATACCACGGTTCAGTTTCAAAACCGCCAACATTTTCTGTAATACCGTTCCTAAGGTATATGTAAGATTTTTTATTTACGGTTGTAGTTGTTGTTTAGGACAACAGTATCTCCAGCAGAAAAGATCTCCAAATATGCCATTTTAAATAGTAAAGATATGTGTTTTTTTATTTGATTTGTTTGTATATAAACTAGAAATTCCAAGAGTTCAGTCAAAGCAGGGTGAATCTGCTCTCAGCTATTACGCCCCTCGCTGCTGGAATCAGTTTCCAGAAATGATCAGATGTGCTCCTACATTAGGCACATTCAAATCAAGACTGAAAACACATCTGTTTAGCTGTGCCTTTACTGAATGAGCACTGTGCTACGTCCGACAGATCGCACTATTGTGTCTTTCTTTTTCATTCTTTTATAACTTGTTTTAACTCATTTTAATCTGTTTATATGTTTTGTTTTTATTTTCTTATACTTCAATTTTATTTCTGTTCATGTAAAGCACTTTGAATTGCTACTGTGTATGAAATGTGCTATATAAATAAACTTGCCTTGCCTTGCCTTGAATTATTTAGTCTCGCATGTTTACTGCTCCAAATTATTTCAAATGTTTCTCAAAGTAAAATATATTGTGTTTAATGGAGAATGTTTTTTACCCAGACATTTAAAAAGAATATATTTTAGAGCAGTAATCATTATAAACTGTGAAACTGCAAAATTTTTATCCAAGGTTATCAAACCGTCAGAATCTTATACCGGCCCATGCCTACTTCTTAGTGTAGATAAACCTGCCAGGCTTTATTCTACGATTAACAATCTCATAGATGTACTTTATCCCAAACTTAAAGCATGCTGGCTCCTTCATCCTCTCTCAGATGATAGTCTGCAGGATCTCCACATTCAGCTGTAACCTTTTTCCTCCACAGTCAGTAGTGATGCTGTCGTCCTCGTGGCAGAGATGTTGAAAGTGTTTGTTGAAGGTAAGATGAGCTTCACCTGGACTGGCACTCTGCGCATTATAATACTGCACAGTGTAATGTTTCTCTCATTAATATGATGAAGATGATTGTTTTGTACAGAAGCAACGCGGCGAGCGGTCAAACAGGCCAGCAGTGAGGACTGTGACACAGTCACTATTGAGCACTTTGAAAAGATCCTGCCGCAGTTGGTGAGCTTCATCTGCTTCTGCTAGTGTCTGTTATTCTTTTTAATATCTTTGTTGTGAGTTTATAATAACGCTATAAACTGTGGCAGTGGGCAATACCAATTTTCTTATTTTCCAATGCAAAGTATTTTCGATACTGCTTGAAAATTATCATCAGTATCAATACTGATACTTCAGTGATTTTTCTTTTCTTTTAATGAGTGATTTTATTGTGTTTTTTCATAGCCATCATGATTAAAGAACCCCTGTTATGGGTTTTTGGAAAATGACCTTCCATGTAATGTGTAACACAGCTCTAAGTGAGTGAAAACATCCAGCTAAAGATTAAATCTAAAGGTGCACCACGTTAAAAATAATGATTCTACAAAAGAGTCGACTTGGAGTCGAATAAATGATTCATCTTAGGTTCAAATCTTTTGCCTGCTTATACCGACGTCGACTTGAGACATTGCCAAATCAGTAAAACTTGAACGCACTGTGGGGATGTTCGTTTTCACAGCAGTGCCACAGTATAGCTAATGCCGAGTTCAAACTGCACGATTTCCAAAGTAGTAGCGTCACAAATGTTTTCACACTATGTGAATATCTGGGGTAGTGTTTCGTTGGTGATGTTTACACTGTAAGATGGATCGGCAGCAGGGGGTTTCGCACTGCATGACTTTACAATAGGAAGAACTGCCGACAATTTTTGTCTCAGTCCGCAATGTATGTCTCATAACCAAACACACACGAGAAGTGACATGGAAACAACGAGAGGTCGACAGGTACTAACCCTTTTGTTATTAACTAGCTTACATAATGAGAAAGAAGCCTTTAGTGGAGTAGAAAATTGACTTATTTTGCTCACCTGGCTTTTAAACGGAATAATTTCTACTCCACCTTTGTCTTTTTCGACCAAGTTGTGGTATTGCTCAGATGACACGTCAAACAGATACTGGTGCTCCTGCCAAATTTCCAAAATTTCTAAAAAGAAGCCCTTTTAACTCCTCCGCCAACCTCCTGCTGACCCGCAGATACCCATACTAGTGGACGCTGCTCTCTCATTAGCTGTAGGTAATCGCCAATGTTATTTTCAGTCAAAACACATTTTACACGGCAAGCCAAGTATCTCACTGGTGTCTCGACTCCTCTGCGATTCTCTCAGATCGCGTCTTTGATAGATCACACTGTGTGATTGTTACTCACATGAACAAGCACTGATTTGCCTGTGATTTCAGGCATTTGTCAGCGCTGAGAAATCTGTTGGCGAGTTGGGGCTAAAATCATACATAACCACGTGCTGTGTTTGTTCTTTTCATTTTTCTGATGACTGATATAATAACCTACTTTCCAATGCGGGATTCAATTAAAATTTTGTATCCCAGTGACTGAGTTTGTCCGTATTTGACCCAACATCTGGTTGAATGTTTTGACATTGTGTGTAAATACGGGTGACAAAACATTCATTCATTCATTTTCTTTTCGGCTCAGTCCCTTTATTAATCTGGGGTTGCCACAGTGGAATGAACCGCCAACTTATCCAGCATGTGTTTTACGCAGCGAATGCCCTTCCAGCTGCAACCTATCTCTGGGAAACATCCAAACATTCTCATTCACACACATACACTACGAACAATTTAGCTTACCCAATTCACCTATACCTACATCTTTGGAATTGTGGGGGAAACCGGAGCACCCGGAGGAAACCCACACGAACACGGGGAGAACATGCAAACTCCACACAGAAATGCCAACTGACCCAGCCGAGGCTTGAACCAGCGACCTTCTTGCTGTGAGGCGACTGTACTACCCACTGCGCCACTGTGGCGCCCGTGACAAAACATATTCGTAAATAATAATAATAAAAGATAATAAATCTTAAAACATTAGCTGTCAGTCTGTCACAGAGCTAATCCGAGCTACATCTGAGCAGTGACATTTACATTACACTGAACTGAACATTAGCTGTGAAAACTAGACTGAAGCCGTGTCAGTTTACTAGAACTAGAAATTTATGTTAAGCTGCTTTGACTCAATCTACATTGTAAAAAGTGCTATAGAAATATAGAAAAATTATCTTTTGTGTGTGTGTGTGTGTCCCAAGGGTAAAACAATCATCATTTCTTACATTTTCTTTATGCCTGATCTCTTTTGCAGCTTCTTGACTTTTAGTTAAGCAGAGGAGCCAGCAGATGGCGAAGTAAACCAGCTTTTCTCAACTAAACATCCTGGGCTGCACTTCTTTTGGAAACATAGCAATCATATCTGTCTTATTTTCATGGTGTGTATGTGTTAAATATATGACTAATAATAAAAAATGATGATAGTTATAAGCGTTTGACTAATGATTCTCCCAGATCTTCAAATAGAGATTTACCATGGTCATGGAGTTGAAAGACATTGAAAGTCAAGGACATTTTATGTTTGTTCAAGTCATAGAACGTCCGAAAGTTTTAGTTTGTTCTTTTAGATTGTACTTTTACTGTGTGTGTGTGTGTGTGTTTTTTTTTTGTTTTTTTTATCATGTTGTTTCTAGGCATGGGACGATACCGCGGTTTGGAAAAGTCAAGGTTTTCATACCGCCAAAATTTTCTGTAATACCATTCCTAAGGTTTTTTTTTTTTTTTTTTTTTTTTCAATAATTTTATTTTAGTTTTTTAGGACAACAGCACCTCCAGCGGAAAAAAATATCCAAAGATGCCGTTTTAAATTGCAAAGAAATCTGTGTTATTGAAACTAATGAAGACGGCAGAAGTCAATGATTCATTGTAATTATTCTGCCTAACATGTATACTGCTCCAAAATATTATAAATCTTTAAAAAAATAAAATATATGGTATACAAAGGGGAAACAAGTTTTAGTTTTTTACCCAGACGTTTAAAAAGAATATGTTTTAGGGCAGTAATCACAATACCGTCATACCGTGAAACCGTGATATTTTTATCCGAGGTTATCATACCGGCAGAATCTTATATCGGCCCATGCCTAGTTGTTTCACATGTTTTCCCCGTTGTTGTGGTTAGTCTGTTTTTCACTGCCGCTTTATTTCTTTTTCCGCTTGGCAACCAACAATCAAATGCAATCAGTCTGTACCTGTTAAAATACTCTTTTTCTCCAGATGCTTCTAGATTTTGCACAAAATTCTCTATTTTTGGTAGTTTTCTCAACATTTGTGACAATATTTATGGCATTTCGCATGATTTGCTACTGAATAGACACAAATTTAAAAAAATTTTGTTCCTCAAGCTCAAAATCCTATAATGCATTTGAGAAACATACATGAATCTCAAAATGTGGACAGCTGTTCACAGTGTGAGGTGGCGCAGTGGGTATACTGTAAAAAAATAAAATAAAATAAAAAGTTGAGTAAACTTGCAACCGGCTGCAAAGAAATTTTGAGTTTATTGAGCTTCAGTGGTTGAAGTTGTGCCAAATACATTTTTTAAGTTGACCAAAAAGGCTGGTTTAAGTCTAGTATACTTTTCTGGAATAATTTGGCACAACTTCAAACACTGCTTAATAAAGCTTAATAAACTCAAAATATCTTTGCTGCCGGTTGCTTTAAAATTAACTCAACTTTTTAATTTCTGAAGATATGGAGAAATCAAAATTTAAAGTCTCCTCAACTGATTTTTTACTTTCATTGAACAAACAGTTCCAAACATGCAGTTGAATAATTTTTATGAGTGAATTCAACTCTGAGCTCAAAAATACGTCCGCATAACTTACAATTTTAAACTGAGTGAACAAATTGTAAGTTGGATTTTTTTACAGTGTAGCATGATCGCCTCACAGCAAGAACATCACTGCTTTGAGCCTCGGCTGGGTCAGTTGGCATTTCTGTGAGGAGTTTGCTTGTTCTCCCTTTGTGGGTTTGCTCTGGTGCTCCGTTTTTTCTTTCCCCACAAGTCCAAAGACAATACAAATGTGGTATTCTTGAATTGGGTTGGCTAAATTGTCCGTAGTGTATTCAAGAGTTCACACTTAGCTGATGATTGATTATAAAGCGTATTTGGCATGCTCTCCCGGGAGAGAACCCTGAGCTCAGAATATCCTTGAGCCCGAGGCTCCCTCCCGTTTAAAGGGCAAGAGGAGAGTTTGAGCTCAGGTAAGTCTCAAGAACTCCCCCCGTTTGTGAACGTGCTGCGATATATCATAACTAGAGTTGCTTTAAGATGCTATTTAAAGGTAGTCGATTTACTTATGTAGTATGTTTTTTGGATGGTGGGAGCACAGCAAAAAAATCAGTGTACATTTAACTCAGTTTGAGTTTAACTTAACACTTCTGGGGTGTACATATGACTCCCTCCATTTTGGAGTTAAAATAACACTTTCTAAAGTGTGAAATTTGTACATTACTCACAGAGTTCATTTGAACACAATAAAAGTTTTTTACATGGAAATGGAGTGTGTGTTACCCTTCAAAGTGTTAACATGTTACCTTTTTTCCTATATTATCAATTGGTTTGACAGATAACAGTGATTAAATATGTTAAAAATATTTTTCATTTATTAAATGGTCATTAATCTTTTCAGAAATAATTTCAATAGATTCAACTCTTTGCATTTAAAATGCAACAAGACATGGTTTAAGTTTAAGTAAAACATACTGGTTTGATCACTGTCTGAAAGAACCGGTTCGAGTAAAAAAAAAAAAAACTGAACTTCCTATCGCTTGTGGGAAATACACTGCATATTGAGTTAAAAGTTACACACTGAAAAAAAAAACCCTCTTAAATATACGCTCTTTCACACTCGTGGATTAAAATGTACTCCGGTTTTAACACTAAAGAACACCAAAAAAATCACACTGTATATTTAACACTGTAATTTTTGCTGTGAGGAAACCGAAGAACCCGGGGAAAAGCCACGCGAACACGGGGAAAAGATGCAAATTCCACACAGAAACACCGACTGGCTCGGGTATAGGCCGAACCAGCGGTGTTCTTGCTGTGAGGCAACAGTGCTAACCACTGGGCCACCGTGCTGCCATATAGGAGAAGGGGAGGAGTTGGGGTGGAAGGGGGGATTCTTCAAGACGAAGATGACTGGAGTAGAAAGCTCTGGTAATTTATAGCGTGTCAGGATTCGTCTGATTGGTGCAATATGCTGAGCTGATTTGGTACCAGCTGTGTTCAATCATAAGCACGTGATCCTCTCGAAATTAGTTTATAAATAAACCCCACTGTGTGTGAATAAGTGTGTATGGATGTTTCCCAGTGATGGGTTACAGCCGGAAGGGCATTCGCTGCTTAAAACATGCTGGATAAGTTGGCGGTTCATTCCGGTGTGGCGACCCCAGATTAATAAAGGGACTAAGCCGAAAAGAAAGTGAATGAATGTTCACAGTGTGGCCAAAGTTTAAGGAAAATCTGCCTCTTTGGAATTCAGTGGAAGTCAGGGGTTTGGCTTAAGAGCGGGAACTAGGGCTGCACAATATTGTAAATACTTCAAATGTAGTGCCTACTGAGTAGTAGTTGATTTCAGACGCAGCGAATATATATTGTACAGCCCTAGCAGGAACTGTGCATATAGTTCAATGGTGTGGATGTGTGCAGTCAGCAGGGCTCTGTAAAGACGGTCTGATTGCTATGCCTGTTGGGTAACAGCGCTGTTATTGCCTCCTGGTAAAGCGGTCTGCAATCTCACCCTATGGCTCTGTGGGCCACCTGTGCTCTGCTCAGCGGCAGGTGCTTCCAGCATGCTTCGGCCCGCTCCCCCATCAAAGCCTCTTGAAGCAGTTGGAATTGATTAAAGTAATAAGGCGGGCAGCAAAGGCCCTCAGATGATGACAAGTGGCAGGAAAAAGAAGCACCCCCTCTGGCCACTTTGAAGTTCCCCTTCCCCTCGCTGTCCCGCCATGCGCTGCGGTCGAAGGTGTCACGGAGGTGAGAGGGCACAGGGCGAGGAATGTGTGCGCGGGGAGAGCGTCAGCCTGTTAAAATTACTGCGACCACACGCGCTGCTCTTCCACTTTTAGCGCAAGCATAACAAAACAAATTGGACGCGCGGAACATGACACAGGAAGAGAGGGGTGTAATTTTGAGGGTAAATAAACAAAACGTTGAAGTCGCTTAAGGGGGGCTCCTGGTCTTTCATCAGGGGCGGACGGAGAAAGCATTTTGGCTCTGATCGTTGAGCGAGTCCAGCCTGCGCCGCCAGAGAGTTTCCAGTAGGGATGTTGAGGTGTTTGCTTGTGTGGATTTGTTTTGGGGTAAGCAAAGGACGAGGCGAGATCAACACAGTGGATTTGGGTTGATCCTGTAGTTACGAGCAACAGCAGCAAGGCATGTTGGCTGTTGGATAGAACACTGCTAGCTTAAAGTTGACCTATTGTGCAAAAGTTACTTTAATAAAGGGGTTTATTCACAGTTCTGTGATTAACAGACTTCTAATGGTGAAAATTAACTTCATAAAAACTGCAGACACGCTTTCTCCTTTTGTACCTGTCACAGGGTCCCCGCGGGTCCTTAAAAAGTCTTAAAGCGTCTTAAAATTTTCGATTCTTAAGGTCTGAAAATTTCTTGAATTCTGTAATTTTACTCAAGGAGGTCTTAAATTTCATGAGGGATCTTAAATTTCATGTCCGACTCATCATTTTTATTAATTTTTTTTCAACCACAATTTAACCAGCGCAACTTTTGGGGGCAGCACTTCGTGGGTGCAGCCTGCATCATTTCATAGTAGTGATGGGAAGTTCGGATCATTTTACTGACTCGGATCTTTAAGTCTCGTTCATCGAGATGAACGAATCTTTTTTCGAGTCATTTCGTTCAATTTGCCAATATATTATTAAACTGTTACGAATTGCTTCCAAACACATGTACAACTAGCCCAAATGTTGATCACACTACAAACAAGTCATAAATAGAACGCTATAAGAGAAAATAATCATTCACTGTTTGCCTGCTCTTGTCTATGAAGATATTTTTGCCTCTTTGCTCAGCTCACCTCTTCATGTCTTCAAATTTCAGTGGTTCGTTCACATCACACGGACAGTCCATATAATCTCAACCAATGTACACAGTCTGAGCCGAAAGGAGCCATGACTAGTTCACCTTTCGAGTCTTCTGGTTCGTTTATCACATGACAAAATGTAAAGAGACATGACTCAGACCGAGGACTCGGGAGGTGAACAGATCAAATCTCTTTCCGGCTCTAAATGCATACGATTGGCTTCTGTGTCTTTCACGT
>CAIGQQ010038027.1:4518308-4529023 GCA_903798035.1 Danio albolineatus | reverse complement strand
TGCATACGATTGGCTTCTGTGTCTTTCACGTGTTGAACGACTCGGACTGAGGAATCGGGAGGTGAACGGATCAAATCTCTTTCCGGCTCAAAATTCATATGATTGGCTTTTGTCTTTCACGTGATGACCGAGTGACTCAAACAGAGGACTCGATCAATGACTGTAAAAAATATGGACGACGCGACAGCCCCTTTTCCCATTAAACGCTTTGAAGGAAAAAAAACACCTCGTGATGGTCACAAACTGTCGCAAAACACTGCTGAAATTGGAGCCTGGGCATGCGCAGAAGGACTGGCTGATGGAGCCAGAGGCGGAGCCGCGGAATCAAGCTTCCAACCAAACGCTTGTACATCAAATGAACCACGCCCCCCAAACTTCTCAATTGACTGCCGGTGTCTTCACTATAACTCGCTAATGTAAATATAAGAACTTACATTTAAAAACACGAAATAACATATGATTTAAAAACGGTGTGATTTAAGCGGTTATAAATTAATTAAAGCAATCTATGTTATACTGCAGAAAGAAACGATCTTTCAAACACTCTAGCCTGATTAAGACTAATATGAGCACAAAAAATATTCTTCTTGTAACAGGGTTGCTGGTATTGTTATCTTCACAGTAGAACTAACACTTGTAAAATATGAACAATAACATATAAACAACACATACATTTATTATTAATCAACAGGACCCAAAATATACACACCATAGACAGCTATTTACCATGCGGGAAAAAATGTGTGTTTAAAAGATACAGCAAGATTTCTAAATATCAACAGAATATTTACACGTCCCATCCCTGCACTATATAAAATAATTAAACTTAGCAGTATTAATACATCAACTGATGTCTATCAGCTGCTGAACATCGCTTGTATATAGTTTTTTGCCTCCGTTATCATTTGGTTTATTCGATGCCTTCATTATATCTGGCAAAGAGGAATTTACATTCATTTTAATGTTTATTAGGAGTTTTTTAAATAAGCCAATGGTAAATGATGTATAGAAATAATATATCACATTTACAGCTCTATTTGTTATATAAGATAATGTTTCTAGAACATTAATATTTTATAACAGCAAACTCAGTAGATTAACTCAATAACATGCAGAAACTCAAAACGTAAGAGACTTTATATCAAGTTCAAATAACGTTAGATCAATGTGGAGATCGGCTAACATTAGTTTTGTCTTCCTAATTATTATTACAAACCCATAAAGAGAATTACTGCTAGATAACGATCACCTGCATTTCCCCCGTCATGGCTAGGCGTGTCTCAGCGAACTAATAAAGCCCGATAAAGCTCTGACCTTGCCGAATAAACAGTGATCCATCAGATTCTTTGGGTCAGACAGTGTAGTTTACTGCTGAACTCATTTTATCATGGTAAAGTAACACAGAAATGGAATAATGACACTTCAATCTCCACCCAAGGCTCCGACGGTGTGCTTTGAGAAGCTGTCAATCAAAACTGTCAATCACGATGACACGCCCAGCATTAAATTACTGGCTAAAACACACTCTTTACAAAAATGAAGATCTGCACCTATGCCATCATTGACCAGAACCATCTTTCGGGACATTTTATTGCAAGTGTAATGATTTTTTTTATGTGGGCTCAAGTCTCGTTCGTTAACATGGAGGAGGCGGGCTTTATGACTTGTACTGCAGCCAGCCCCCAGGGGGCGATCTAACGGCCGAAACCCTCACTCGAAAGCAGGCGTGCGGCACACTTGGACTCGATACATGAACGGATCAAATCTCTTTCCGGCTCTAAACGCATACGATTGGCTTTTGTCTTTCGTGTGATGAATGAATTAAAAGACTTGAAAAATGAACGAAACCTGCACATCTGTGCGCAATCTGCGCATGCGCGGATGAACGAATCACTCCCTGAGAGGACTCGCCGTTCCAGAGTCATATTAAAGATTCGTTCAAAATGAACGAATCGTTCAAGAACGACCCATCACTATTTCATATGTGACATACGAGTAAGTGATTGATGAATGCGTTGCGTTGATGGTTCGCCACCACGCCATTTTGTGAAATGTGGGCAAATGTTTGTTTGATGACAATTGGTTGGAGGACGAAAAGTATCGGGGGTGGATGAAGAAAACAGCCAGTAATCATGAAGGGAGGTGTGCTTTATGTAAAAAGACGAAAAACCTAGGAGAGCTCAAGAAAAAAACTCAAAGTCAACAAGATTCCAATAGCTGCGCCCACTCGTATGTCAAGAATAAGGTCAGTAAGGTAGTTATTTTCACAGCATTGTACTCACTATTCTTGAGTACTTTAAAAGAGGTTTTACTCATTCTTTGAGTAATATTTACAACGGATACTTTTACTCCACCGGGATTACATTATTGGCAAGCGATGACCACTTTACTCGAGTATGATTTTTCAGAACTCTTTACATCACTGATCAAATGTATTTTAGACACCATCCTCACCACTGATTTTGGGTGGCATGGTGGCTCAGTGGTTAGCACTGTTGCCTTACAGCAAGAAGATGAGCCAGTTGGTGAGCCAGTTGGCATTTCTGTGTGGAGTTTGCATGTTCACCCCGTGTTGACGTGGGTTTCCTCTGGGTGCTCCGGTTCCCCCACAGTCCAAACACATACACTATATTGTATGAACAATTGGCCATTGTGTATGAGTGTGTGTGTGAATAAGTTTGTATCGGTGTTTCCGAGGCTAGAAGGGCATCTGCTGTGTAAAACATATGCTGGAATAGTTAGCGGTTCATTCCGCTGTCGCACCCCTGATGAATGTAGAACTAAGCCAAAGGAAATGAACACCTGCACTTTTTATCATCCACATGTTACTGGATTGACAACAAATATAAATACCAGCATAAAAGAATGTCAGCCTTCCTAATCGCCTGTATTTTGTCTACTAAAATTATTCCAGCGACACATTTGCTTCATGTGTGTCAGAGAAAGCAGCTTTTGCCTCAGAAGAAAAAAAAAATCCTTAGAGTTGGAAATCATTAGTCAATCAGTACGTACTTAACTGGCTTATTTACTGTTTTTGAAGAACTGATCAATTTAATAGCAAAAAACATCTTTGTGTAATTATCTTGGGTGGTTCTGTCCTTCAAGAAAAGCTTTGCTTGTTTGTGTGAGTCACTGGGAGTCGTTTCAAACAACCGATTACTCTAAAGGTCTTAGTGCTAATTATGTAGAATTAAAAACAAATTTCTCATCGCGTTGGAAGATTTTGCTCACCGCCACTCTTATTTTTCTCACCATTTAATGCAGTTAATGTTTATCAATTCAATTGGATTTATCACATCTTCATGAGTTGAAGTCAAAATTATTAGCCATCCTTTTTTTCCCACCAATTTCCATTTAACAGAAAGAGTTTTTCTAACACATTTATAAGGATAACAGCTTTAATTACTAATTTCTAATAACTGATTTCTTTTATCTTTGTCATGATGACAGTACATAATTCACTAGATGTTTTTCAAGATGCTAGTATTCAGCTTAAAATGACATCTAAAGGTGTATCTAGGTTAATTAGGCAGGTTAGGGTAATTAGGCAAGTCATTGTATAATGATGGTTTGTTTTGTAGGCAGTCAGAAAATAATATTGCCTAAAGGGGGGCTAATAATACTTACCTTAAAATGGTTTTTAAAATATTCAAAACTGCTTCTATTCTGGCCTGTTTAGGCTAAAATTGGACCAGTGAGACTGGTTACTTACTGAAGCTAAGCTAGGTTGATAATGACGAATTAACAACCTACGTCACACGGGTCCCTGGTTGCAAAAAAAGACCAGTTGCAATAGCAAACATGTCGTGTTGTGCAGTAAAATGCCAAATAAACATCCAAAAATAGAAAACTTAACTTTTACCGTACACCACAATGCTTTTAATGCCAACCACGTCTTTGGCTAAAAGGGAGCTGAATGTTGTGATAACCTAATTAAAAGTGCTCGACTCTGCAGTTCTCATGTCATATCAGGGAAGTTCACACTATGCTGAATCATACACATCACCCGTTTTTGATTGCAGCCATGATTTCAGCAAAAACAGTTAAATATGGTTCATTAAACCCCGGACACTGAATGCTTAGAATGAAACGTAAAAATACGTTCACATATCCTGCCGTACAGGTGCAGTTCGCAGTCAGAATGCAGTTGTTTAGCTTGTTAATGATTACCCAGGCCTTGTACAGCTCCGTCTTCTTTCCTTGTCTTTGGCAAGGCAGAACCTCTATAAACTTTTTAACACTAGTTTTGAATCTGGTAATCATGAAACATTATTTCTTACACATGACCACACAGAACAAAATTGTAGGCGTCCAAAAACCTGTAGGCCTTTAACTTCTCTCTTGTAAGATCACTTGGAGTTTCAATGAGATAGTTGTATATTTCGGGTTGGATTCTTCGCCATTTCGTCATATCCAATATCCATTGGGAGGATGCTGCTATCGCAAATTGATCTGCTAGACCAGGGGTTTTCAAACTGGGGTCCCCAGGTGGGCCGCAAGAGGGCGCTAGGGGGTCCGCGAAAAACTTGGCAAAAACAAAAATGATTTATGAGATTTGTTTTTCCAATCCTAAAATTATTAATGACCAAATCTCTCTCTCTCTCTCTCTCTCTCCCTATATATATATATATATATATATGTATATATATATATATATATATATATATATATATATATATTTAATTTTATGGTTTAAATAAGGGGATACTTAATTGTAATGCATTTATCCCAAAATCCTTTGCGTTCTTTAACATTTTGCATAGTTGCATGGAGCAATTAGCGGCTGTAAGTGCAGGACAGATTATGGAAAGATTTTTAAAGAATCCCGCTCCCGCAAGCAGTTCATGCAAATCTGACTTGGCGAACGCTAAGGCAAAAAACAGAAAATATGACAAATCTTACATTGCGTTTGGATTTACCTGCATGTTAAAGCAGGGAGTCGATAAACCCCAATGTGTTCTTTGTAAAGAGATTCTCTCCAACGAATGCATGAAACCATCCAAGCTCAAGCACCATTTACAACAGAAACATCCCAATGAGGCAGAGAAAATTGACTGACTATTTCAAACATCAGGAGTTGTGTTTGGACCGGCAAAGGAGTCCCCCGCAAGCAATCATCATTTTTGGGGGTCCCCGAGATTAAAAAGTTTGAAAACCCCTGTGCTAGACGAACGTTGCTCTCTTTAACGTAAATTCTGCCGAATAACTGTGCTAATCACTGGGTGATAAGCTGTTATAATAAGCTGAAAGCATTATGTAAATAATATGTAATCAATATAACTTATTTCCAAGACAACAACAAACTCATTCCCCCGCTGTAAATGCTAGCACTCCCATTTTTTCTCTGCAACTTTTTTCTGAATGTTTACAAGCATGGTAATTCATCTATAGGAAGTACCGTTAGAGAGGGCAGCAGGGGGCACTCAATCTGCAGTCTGTGCAAGTCCTAATGCCCCAGTACAGTAAAGGGGACACTATACTGTCAGTGAGCATCTTCTTTCGGATGAGATGTTAAACGAGGTCCTGACTCTCTGTGGTCATTAAAAGACCAGTGGTGGTACTTGTAAAGAGTAGAGGTGTAACTGCGGTGTCCTGGCCTTTACCCATCATGGCCTCCCAATCATCCCCATCCAATGAATTGGCTCTATCGCTGTTTCTCCACTCCACCTATAGCTGGTGTGTGTCAAGTACACTGGCTGCCATTGCATCATCCAAGTGGATGCTACACACTGGTGGTAGCGTGTGTAGACCTCCCTCATGATTGTGAAGTGTGTGTATGGACATACACGATAAATGCACTATATAAATACACAGTACTTACTAACTGGCCAAAATAAAACAAGTAAGACTTTCTCCAGCAGAAAAAAATATTATGGGAAATACTGTGAAAACTTTCTTGCTTTGTTAAACATCATTTGGGAAATATTTGAAAAATAAAAAATAACAGGAGCGCTAATAATTTAGACTTTAACTGTATGTAATTTTCGAGAACGTTCGTTTGAGTTCTGCATTTGTGCATATACGATCATTGTAACTCCTTGGTGGAACAAATGTCTTCTGAAGGCAGCATTATTAAACATTTGAAAGTAGTTAAGACAAGAATGGAGGGGTGAGTTGGAAAAGAGTAATGACCAAAGGCTTTTCTTGATCCGACATTAAAGACTGGGAGTGTCAACAGCCCTTCCAGACACTTTGGAGAAGCTCTGCAGTGCTGAGCACTTTCCCTGCGAGACCCAGACTGATCCGTCTCCAATTCGGCAGTACGGCTTGGATGGCTCCGCGCACATAAGTCAGCAGGCCCTGTGGTTTGTAAGGCAGTCAATTACACATGATGCTATGGAGGCAGAAGTTACTGTGGCGTGGCATTTCTACTAGTCAGGAGATCAATCTTTCAGTGGCTTGATGGGATTTCTCCTGCAGAATTCCCTTTGATATGTTAGTAAATCTCATCGAAAGACACAACACAGACCTTGATCAGTCTGTCACTTCTAGCTAAAAAATAAAATCTGGCTGATCCAGGTTCAGTACAAGCTCTGTTGACATCATTTGAATGATTCAATTCAATTCACCTTTATTTGTATAGCGCTTTTACATTGTAGATTGTGTCAAAGCAGCTTCACATAGAAGGTTATAGTAAATTGAAAGTGTCAGTCCAGTTATTAATGTTGGAGTTCAGTTCAGTTCAGAGTTGTTTAATATTCACTACTTAGAGTCCAAACACTGAAGAGTAATGCATCGATGCGCAGCTCTAGCTGCAGTCTAGTCGCCGGAGGCTGGAGAACTCGAGGCTCGTCTGTCCTTGGAGGGTCACAGGAATCCGTCTCTTGCTTGCTACTCCGCCAAGCAGCTGCTCAGGATACAGCCTGGTCCAGGATTATGGAGCCTTGGAATCGTGATGCTACTGTAATTATTAAGAAAAACAATTTCAAGTCCTTTCATTACTTAAATGTAACATTTAATTTACATCATTGCGGTTCAATGAGAAAATCTGACTTTGTTTAAATATTATCATAAATCGAGCAAAACAAAATTTAGCTTTGGAGATGGCAGGCTTTTTTTCTGGGTGTTTCAATAATACGTAAGCGCTACGACGTCTTTGGGTCGACATGGCCTATTTGTGAATTTGCATAGATCACGGATCATGCACAGATTGTGAAAACAGCTTCATATACCTGTACGCGATCACAGGGGTTTCGTGTCCAATGCCTTTTATATGCAGTACTTTGAAACAGCTGTTCTGATTGCAAGTGTTTCATGTCAAGTCACTTTATATTAAACAAAGTAACTTAAAGGGCACCTATGATGAAATCATCTTTTGTAAGCTGTTTGGACAGAACTGCGTGTAGGTACAGTGTATTGGGGTGATATAAAGACAATAAGTCTCTCTTTTTTTTTTTTTTTCCTGACGTTAAAATAGGATCTAAATCCCTCCCATTTTGAGGCTGACCTCAAAGTGACGTAGAAGTGCGGTTTTTCCCACCCAATTGATTGACAGCCTAATATTAACATGTCTCCGTAGTAACGCGTATAATCATATCAACAAGACAGGACGGTCGCAAAGCAACCGGGATTAAAAGATCTGTTCAGCGCTCTGTGATCATCAATCATCATCAAATGTGCTCAAGGATGAGTTTTTAAAGTGTTTAAAATGTTTTTAAACAGTGCATTTTTGTAATGAATTACAGCTATTTTACTGTCTTCATCACCACAGCCGCATGTCAGGACAATTATAAAAAAAGACACTTCAATCCCAGTTTGTGGAGGTTAAATCTAGTTTATTTTGTATATTTACATGATGCATATACATTCAGCAGAGGATATTTAACTTGTATCCTGTCACATTTGGTGTGCAAAAACAGTGCAAAGCTCAACGTGCATCATTGCAACACAACAAATACATCAAATAATCATTGGGAAAGTTCTTACTGTAGTATTTCTCACAAACATTACGTGAGATCTGCTTCCTTCATGTCTGTCACATAGCTGGTTATCTGATGCACGGGGTCAAATGGGACTAGCATTAAAAGCACAGTCAACAAAAACAGTAACAGTTTTCCGTTGTAAAATGTACGGTAATTTTCCAAATGCAACTTTAAAATACAATAACATGCTGCATAAATGTCCTGCAGTAAATACTGTTCACATCACAGGTAAATACTGTGCAATTTACAAAAATCATTAACCGTGTAGGTTGTGTAGTCAAAGTTATGTGCGATTGATTTGAATGGATTTTTTAAGTAAAACAGACGACGTCGCATTTTCACTCACACTTGACAAAAGCTGCGCATCGATGGATTAATCTTCAGTGTTTGAACTCTCAGCAGTGAATATTAAACCACACTGAACTGAACTTCAACACTGAAAACTAGTCTGACACTGTTTTAATTTATCCATTATTTATTTATATACACATATTTAATTTTAATAATCCATGTCAAGCTGCTTTGGCACAATCTACATTGTAAAAGCTCTATAGAAGTAAAGATGAATTGAATTGAATTAACAGCATTTCCAATGCAGTAAATGGTTAAACATTTGTTTGTCTTCGATGTTATAAAAATTGATCTGTTATTACATTTTTGCAATTAATTTTGAGGCAAATCTCAAAACTGTCTTATGGCGTGACTGTCTCAAGCATAGTTCAGTAAATTATTTCTCTTATAAATCAAAAAGCTAATCGTGAAATCATTAATAAATGCCTCAGGCCTATTTTTAGTAATTCACAATTTTTTTTTTCATCCATATATTTCTAAAAACAGGAATTTCATACATTTGATCACTGAAAGCCATGTGGTTTTTGTGTGACACCATATGCTAATTTTAAATTGCTAAATCCACTAAAAACTTTAATTATTTGAAGAACTCCAACTCAAGATCTGAAGCCCCCCGTGAAGCCTATAATATGCACCTGTTTTTTATTTAGTTATTTTACTTACCTGTCAGATCTGTTGACTGAACATCCAATGCTATCTCACGGCAATTCGTAACTTTTCATTTAGTGGCTAATTTGTATTAATTCGTACGATCTAATTCGTACAATTTAGTACGATTTGCTCATCAACCAATGACGGTTGGGTTTAGGAGTGGGGTTGGGTGCCACGCCTCCTTTTTTAAATCGTACATTTATTCGTACGAATTAGCCACTAAACTGGCAAAATGTAAAATGCTTCCGTTTTCTCGTGAGATCAGGCTGGAACATCAGCCTGGTGGGTCTCTTCCGTCAGCTAACCAGAGACTACTATGCATCCCTAAGTCAAGGCTGAAATGCAGGGGTGACCGAGCTTTTGCAGAAGCTGGTCCTACATTGTGGAATGCTCTGCCCCTCTGTATTAGATCTATATCATCTGAGTCTGTTTTTAAATCTAGGTTGAAAACTTGCCTTTATGATTTGGCATTTTATCAGTGAGAATTCTTTGTTTTAGCTATAATTTTATATCTTTCTTTTGTGATTTTTGGGCAAGGACACATTTTGGACGCATAATTTTGTGTCAAAATGCAAACACGGAGAAGCAAGATAAGCCATCTGTGGCAGACTGCAGAGATATGACTGAGGCCTCTCTCGCACGCTTTCGGTGCTCTCTCTGTCAGTGATTGTTCTGCACACATCAGCTTCCCATATTCGTCAGAAGTTAAGCCCCAAATTGACACAGGTAAGAAAAAGATTCATCTTCAGTCATGCTCATGTTGTGAAAAAATTAAATGATGATGGTCCAGGATCAACATTAGTGAATTTACACTGTATTTAAATGATGATGGTCCAGGATAAACATTAGTGAATTTACACTGTATTTAAATTAGGATGGTCTAGGATCAATATTAGTGAATTTACACTGTATTTAAATGATGATGATGGTCCAGGATCAACATTAGTGAATTTACACTGTATTTATATGATGATGGTCCAGGATCAACATTAGTGAATTTACACTGTATTTAAAAAATGATGATGGTCCAGGATCAACATTAGTGAATTTACACTGTATTTAAATGATGATGATGGTCCAGGATCAATATTAGTGAATTTACACTGTATTTAAATGATGATGGTCCAGGATCAACATTAGTGAATTTACACTGTATTTAAATGTTTATGATGGTCCAGGATCAACATTAGTGAATTTACACTGTATTTAAATGATGATGATGGTCCAGGATCAACAATAGTGAATTTACACTGTATTTAAATGATGATGGTCCAGGATCAACGTTAGTGAATTTACACTGTATTTAAATGGTTATGATGGTCCAGGATCAACAATAGTGAATTTACACTGTATTTAAATGATGATGATGGTCCAGGATCAACATTAGTGAATTTACACTGTATTTAAATGTTTATGATGGTCCAGGATCAACATTAGTGAATTTAAACTGTATTTAAATGTTTATGATGGTCCAGGATCGACATTGGTGAATTTACACTGTATTTAAATGTTTTTAATGGTCCAGGATCAACGTTAGTGAATTTACACTGTATTTAAATGTTTTTAATGGTCCAGGATCAACATTAGTGAATTTACACTGTATTTAAATGATGATGGTCCAGGATCAACATTAGTGAATTTACACTGTATTTAAATAATGATGATGGTCCAGGATCAACATTAGTGAATTTACACTGTATTTAAATGATGATGGTCCAGGATCAACATTGGTGAATTTACACTATATTTAAATATTTATGATGGTCCAGGATCAACATTAGTGAATTTACA
>CAIGQQ010038027.1:4490249-4513957 GCA_903798035.1 Danio albolineatus | reverse complement strand
TCCTGTGCGCTTGATTATTGACGTGCTTTTGAAACCCGATCCTGTGCTCTTGATTATTGACGGGCTTTTGAATCCCGATCCTGTGCGCTTGATTATTGACGTGCTTTTGAAACCCGATCCTGTGCGCTTGATTATTGACGTGCTTTAGAAACCCGATCCTGTGCGCTTGATTATTGACGTGCTTTTGAAACCCGATCCTTTCAGAAACAGACAAACGTGAGACTGACACGTGCAAAAACAAAGGAGAAGCCTGAAAAAACAAAGGAGCTAAATATTGTTTCAGCAAACATGAAGAAACTGCTACGTTTAACCATTATTATCACCGTCTGGACTATTATGAACTCGGAATGACGAAATTACTTTCTAAAAAGAGGCTACATGTGCTGGTGAAGATTAAAGACACAGATGAGAGGTTTGCACTGACTGTGGGATAGATTTCGTGTTGTTTTTGAACCTCAATAAGGACTAAATGTCTGCTGTGTGTAGTTTTTCTGTAATTGGTAACATATCAGAGACTGTAAGGCGCTGTATGTGTTCATATATGCTGCATTTATTTATTTATTTAATATAATCGCAAACAGTAGGCTATTTCGCATCATTGATCTGCCGTTATAATCAGATCATGTTCATAGAAAGGTCAGAAATAAACATTTATACACCAGTATTTATGTCTATAATAATGAATCTGTGTTGTGAGAAGTGTTTTCATGATATGTGAGCGACCCGTACAGCTTTACTGTAGACATTTCCTCCAGCGAAAATGACGTCGACTGACACTTTCTGTCGAACACCACGCCCACCAAAAGAGTACCCTTTAGCAGTGGAAACGCAAGTCTGATAAAGGTGACCCGTTCCGAGCCGTACCGTGCCATACTGTACCATTCAGTGCAAACAGGCGTTATGCATATGTGCACCATGTACTCATGCACTTACACACTCAACAGCATAGTATATGAATGTAGTGTCATCCCAAATGGAACACTGATATTTTTTTTACTAAGCGGATATACTCAAACTGTTTCCCTGATGACGTTTGACTATTGCTAAATAATACCTGCCATAGGATTGCAGCATTCACCATTGGAAGGTGCTATAATCACTCTCGTGCTTGCTTTCACAATCCAAAATAAATAAAGTAATCCAACATGAGAGTCTGAAACTCTGCTCCTTCCTCTACATGAGCAAAGCTGCGGTCATTGAGTGCGTGAAGTGTCCAGCATTCCACACTTCTTTTTAACGTGCACCATACGGGTAATTAAAGTGCACTTATTTTTTCAGTGCGAACGCACTACTTACATTATTTATACTACAAAATGGCGTAGTGCATAAGTACGCGATTTGGGACGCACCTTGTTTCTGCATGTATTGAGGCTACTTGAAGACTGAAATTTGTTTCTTCCAAGGCAACACGGGGTGCCAAAGTATAATTGGGTAAACTGATAGTGGGCGGAGTTACACAGACCAAAACAAAGACGGACATTCTGACACAGAACGCATGTTTTAACAACTGAATTAGCATTGTTCATTCATTTATTCATTCATTCATTTCTTTTCGGCTCAATCCCTTTATTAATCAGGTGTCGCCACAGCAGAATGAACCGCCAACTTATCGAGCATTTCTTTTACGCAGCGGATGCCCTTCCAGCCGCAACCCATCACTGGGAAACATCCACACACATAAACTACGGACAATTTAGCTTACCCAATTCACCTGTACCGCATGTCTTTGGACTGTGGGGGAAACAGGAGCACCCGGAGGAAACCCACACAACCACGGGGAGAACATGCAAACTCCACACAGAAATGCCAACTGACCCAGCCGGGGATCGAACCAGCGACCTTCTTGCTGTGAGGCGACAGCACTACCTACTGCGCCACCGTGTCGCAAATTAGCATTGTGTTTTCAGACAAACATGTTTACTGGGCATAATTCTTACCAGTCAAAGCTTGGATCAAGTTTAAATCATTGATGCTTGCTTACGGGACAGACACTGGCACTACACCCTCCTACCTCCACCGGCTCCTGAAGGTCTACATGGAGCCTCCAGGAGCCTCCGATTAGGGAGTTCACAGCGGTGCCATTAAAGAGAGGCTATAAGTCAGTGGTTCTCAACTGGTTTGACCCAAATTTTTAGGAACTGTAATATAATTTTAGGAATTATAATTAATTTGTATTTATTTGTTAACATACACAAGTAGTGAAAGAAAAATTATGAGAAAATCAGCAAGACTTGCAAATAAACAATATTTTATTGCTGACATTTAACAAAATGTGTCAAATTATAGAAATATTACAAAGTAAAAATGACAAACACTGTAAACAGCGGTTAGGGTGAGGAAAGGTTGCTAGCATAAACAAAACTGAACTGTTAAAACATGAACACTGATCCTGTTGAACAGAACAAACCAGCAAATTGTAAAATGATTAAAATATTCATAACCATTTTTACATCTAATATGACAGCAATTATAAACATCTGTTTCACTTAACAGTAATTTGGGAAGATAATGAGATAACTGAGGATGTGCTTTACTGATGTGATAAGAGTAAAGTCAGGAGTGATGGTAGACGGTGCTTCCCGAAGATCGTGCTCTATGTACAACCTGTTACTTTGCTTAGAGTCAAGCTGCACCAAGGAAGAGAAGACACTTTTACACAGATACATAGTTCTGATTGGGATGGGTTTGATCGTACTCTCAGATCGCGAAAACTGGGAGAGGCTTACTGCACTGAATTTCTTTTTCAGCGTCTTATCACATGAAAGCTCCATGAGCTGACTCTCTATGTTGCTCGGCAACATGACGCTTTCCACGTCGATCCCAAAGGGATCGGTTGTCGTGCGCTCATTTTAAAATAAAAGTCCGCTATACGCAAAACAAGTTAAAAATTAAACTTTTGTTGTTTTTTTGACCACAAACTCCGCGACCCACTGAAAATGTTCCTGCGACCCACTTTTGGGTCGTGACCCACCAGTTCAGAAACACTGCTATAAGTTACTTTCCAAAATCATTCAATGTTCCATGCTCGTGGAATGATCTTCCCATTCCCACATGGACTGCAGATTCACTGGTGTCCTTCATACAAAAACTAAATTCCCATCTCTTTCAAGAGTACCTGCACCCCGGTAAGTAAAACCAAAGCCACCTGTAGAAGCACTTTCTCTTTTTCCTCTTCCTCTCTCTCTAAAGAAAACTCCTACTCTTGCACCAAATTCTCTGAGCACAAACAAGTTACTTTGTATAGCACTTCTTCTACTAAAGTTTTATGATAACGCCCTGAGAGAGAAGCTCCCTGTTGGCTTTGTGACCTGAGCGGGGGCACAATCAGCCCGGCCTCTGAGGGGCCTTCCTCCAAAGACTGGCTTTGCTTCAATGGGGAGCCTCAGGCTTTATGTTTGTGCTGATAAGAACATACCTGGCAGCTTCAAACAGTAGGACACTTTGCTGGGATCACTGCTAAGTGCTTTTGGCGCTTGGCTGTTTGTCTGGGGCCGAGGTCGGACCTCTGCTGTGCTCTACCTATTGGCTGGTGTTCCTGAAGCCACAGGGGGCGGAAAAGACCCTTCCGGAACAAGCGAGGTGGATGATGGGGTCAGCGACCTTGGCTTGCAGCTGAACAGGGGAAGAAGTGCACAAGAGATGAGCAATTAGGCTGCAGACCGGGCTATTTCGGGAGACACTCTGCTCTTTGCTTTGCTAGTAACCACTGTGCAATTCCCACTAGATGCCAGAGGTGCATGTAGTAACAACAAGGTAATCCCCTTACGTAACTCCAGCCAGTTAGTGCCTGTCCTTCAATTAGTTTTGGGAAGGCCTCTAAAAATAAAAAGATCCAGTGACGTCAGAAGGTTAGGGGTGACTGGGGCGACGGGTAACCCAAATTAGAAGTGACTTGACTGGAGCACTCTATTTTTAGGTCCTTCAAAGGTTGAAAACACCACCGCAGAGGCCCTGTACGTACTTGTCCAAAGCTTAGCAGACCTAGTGCATCATAATGTCATGTGCCTCCAGATCATGAGAGGGCCGCGACTGGTGATATTTGGAAAAGAGGAACTAATGACTGAAATCTCTTTAGGAGCCTGCAGGGCGCTTGTGGGGAACACAGTATGCCGTCACACTGCAGTTAAACCTCATCCGTTAGAGCAAAGGTTAGCACAGCACTGTCTGAGTGAGTGTCGGAGTGAAGAATGTGGATTTACTGGAAAGTTATGCTAAATGAGGAATTCTGGAGAAGTTGTACACTCAGAAAGTTGGCGTTTTCTGTCTCAAGTCTCCTCAAATTGTTTTTTCATCAAGAGACTCCAACTTTCTTTAGAGGAATGCAGAAGGTGTCAACACGGGGACCTATTCAATTCCACCTGATACTATTATTTTATTCATTTAATTGTTAATTGTTTTGTTGGATATACAAATATACATATAAACTACAGTTTTCAGTTCAGTCAATGCTTTCAGCAGTCTGCTACCTGAGGTCATTTTAGGTTTGAAACATACTATAAATGGTTTATTAGACAGAAAAACACAAAGCAGTGATTAAACAACAAAACATTTTATTCAGTTTGACTGCTGTTTTAGTTTAGTGCATCATTTTACAGAAACTGATATTTATGCCTTTCCCAGAGATGGGTTGCAGATGGGAGGGCATCCGCTGCTTAAAACATGTGCTGGATAAGTTGGCGGTTCATTCGGCTGTGGCGACCCCAGATTAATAAAGGTAATAAGCTGAAAAGAAAATGAATGAATGATATTTATTCCAGGATGGCACGGTGGCTTAGTGGTTAGCACTGTGGCCTTACAGCAGGAAGGTCCAGTTGGCATTTCTTTGTGGAGTTTGCATGTTCTTTCCTCCAGGTGTTCTGGTTTCCCCCACAGTCCAAAAACATGTCCTATAAGTAAATTGGATAAGCTAAATTGGCTGTAGTGAATGAGTGTGTGTGTGAATGCAGTGTTTCCTAGTACTGGATTGCGGCTCGAAGCAAGGTTATTATAGTTAATGAAAACAAACTAAAAAACGAAAACTAAAATTTTAAATAATTGTCGTTAACTAAAATAAAAATAAAAACTAGAGTTTAAAAAAAAAACTAGAACTAACTGAAACTGTATTGTGTACATACAAATCTAACTGAAACTAGCTAAATTATAGCAAAAACCTCCTTTGTTTTTGTATTTGTAAATGTATTTAATACATAATTTTAATGTAAGTCTTTTAGAAGTGAGTCTATTAACTTTACGCTGCAGGCGTTTTACCCGTACGGCACCTCAGAGTTCGTAGTCCTGCTGCCATTGGCCAGATAGAGCCAGTTCTCCTCCAGTCATTCTCGCTGGAGGATGACTGGGATATGACAGAGCAACGAGGATATGACAGAAGCACGGTGATAGCATTAAACACAGACTTTCAATTCAATTCACCTTTATTTGTATAGCGCTTTTACAATGTAGATTGTGCAAAAGCAGCTTCACATAGAAGGTTATAGTAAATTGAAACAGTGTCAGTTCGGTTTTCAAAGTTCAGTTCAGTTCAGTGTGGTTTAATATTCACTACTGAGAGTCCAAACACCCAAGAGCAAATCCATCGATGCGCAGCTCTACAGGTCCCGAACCATGCAAGCCAGACTTAAGACTGTTACTTTAACACGTTTTTGCCCAATAATGAGTTTTATTTTTGTATCGCGATTGCGAACGAATCTTTTTAACCAGATTTTCTAAATGAACCAGTTGAACTAGTTCACCAAATCAAACTGAATCATTTGAAACGATTCGCGTCTCCAGTGAACACTCATCCACAAACTACTTACTTTTTAACGAGCTTAATACCCAGCTCTGACTCTAAATAATCCAGTATATACTCTTATTCAGTTATTAGAACAGTAATGTTACACTGAGACCAAATTTGAGAAGCTGTGAACCCTTAACACGCGCACGCGTGATTTAGTGAACCAAACACAAGCACATGACAGTCGGCGGTGACTGAACTAAACTTGAACAACTGCACCACGGGGAAACCGAGAGCTTAAATGAGGCTCCGTTTACACTAGTGCGTTTTAGCATGAAAATGATCCGCGTCCACTCTAGCGTTTCACCCAGCATTTCTGAACACATCTCTGTACACACTACTCCACCAGAAATGTATATCACGTGACCATTCGCGCACTCTGGGCATGCGCGTTCAAGTGTAAACAGGAAGCATGTGTCTCACTCGGCATTCTAAATAGGGCTTATGCCGCGCGAAACGCGAGTGATTAGCGAGTGCTCGAACAGTAGCTTGCCTCTTGCGAATATATGCAGCTGTTGTAGTAATAAAGGCAGAGTTTAACTGCACAATGGCGCCTAAAACGGACAATAGTGCAAACAACGCTCCCATTTCTGTGTCCATGTTGTTTACAGTGAAGGCCGGTCTGCTGTCTTCCGGTGGCGTTATAGTCATGTGATAGGGGCTTGACGAATAAGGGAAGGTTACGAAATGACCCAAAATCGAATCCCAGTAGCGAATCCCAGCAGCCATGCCTCTGTTTTCAGACGTCTCCGTTTTCCCCCAGCGTTTTAGAATGAAAACGGCCTCTCCAGCATTTTCAAAACGTTCTGTTTTCGGGGCTCGAAAACTCCGGCGTAGTGTGGACGGATGGCGTAACCGAAGCAAAACTTACGCGTTTTACAACAAAAGCGCATTAGTGTAAACGGGGCCTGAGAGGATCTGGTGAAAAAAACATACGTTTATTTCATAACAGAAAATTGTGATGGAATTTAAATAAGTAAATCATGCTTCAAAAACTTGAGATCATGGTGATGTTTTAACTGACTGAAATTACTATTGCTTGCTGACTACATAATTTTGGTATGTTGAGTCCTAACATCCATGTTAAGTATCTGAACTTTCCATCACTACTGTGTAATTAACCTCACTACTGTGTAATTAACCTCAGAAGCAGACATATTGTACTTAAGGCTGCTATCTTGTGGGCTTTTGTATTTAAATTTGAGGATGGGTAGATGGTAGTGGTAGATGGTATGTGTCCTCTGAATGCAGGTTTCAAAATTTTTTTATTACACAATATTTATTCTGATGATTTTGAATCTTGCACCTAACAAATACTCTCATCTATATATATATATAAAAGAAACTAATACTGAAACTAATAAAAACTCAACTAAAACTAAGCATTTTTAAAATATAGTAAATCTCCCTCTATAAACTAATTAAAACTAAACTGAATTTGAAAACAAAAAGCGAAATGAAATAGAAACTCAAGCTAATAAAAAAAAATCCAAAACTATTATAACTATTATGGGTAGTCAGTTAAAATTACAATCAGTATTAGGTAAATATGTAAGTGTCGCCAATGTTATCGAAACTGGCGATGAGGCCTTAAAATATAGTTAAAAAGTCTTAAAGATTTTAGTAGGTATTGAATTAGCTTATATATTCGAATTTGGAATGATGAAATGATGAAATAATTAATATTTTGAAAGTCTGTGAAATACTGGGTATGCGTGTACTTTAATATTAGTCACATTAGTGTTGTTTTGTCTCATTGTGGTTAGTTAGTTTCATATATAAGGATTTGTATTACATATACATGATAATTCCTCAAAAGAATCTGAATGTTGAGTTTACATGAGAAATGTAAGTGTTGAGAAGCAAGACTTCTTTTTTTTGGTTATGGCTCGAGACCAAGAAGAGTGCTATTCAAACCACTTTTACGTCTCTGTGGCAGGAAATCTAATAAAACAAAGAGTGAGCGGCACTGGTGATTTAGCAACCTGTCTTGACATCAGAGGTGAAATAATGCAGAGCTGTTGGAAATAGACTGGTTTGAGGGAGTAGGAGGGTAAGGCTGTTATTGTCATGGCACATCCAGCAGGTCCACAGACTGGTCCAACACATAGTCGATCGTTGAAGAGATTTACCAGCCAGCGGTTGAAATGTGCCAAACAAAAAATATATATCCTTTAAAGTTTAGGAAAACCAAGAGACGATTTGGCTTTTTGGCTCGGCTGTCACGATCACCAGCGATCTAACATCCAGAGATCGCTGGTACGCACACACTTATCACACAAGAACTACAAATCCGCCTGTTTATGGACTACATCTGCACTCATGCAACGCACACACACTCCTGCTCCAAGTGACCACTGATTGCACACACACCACCTGAGGATTGTCAAGGACCGATTACACACACTATTTAAACCACACAGAAACACCCACTCCTGGTGAGTCTTGTTTACTTCATGTGACATTACAACGCATTGCCCTCTCCAGTGTTTCTACCTTCGCCTTGCTAATCTGTTTATCCCTGCCTGCCGCCAGCCTTTTGACTCCTTGCCTGTTCTCGATTACGATTCTGGACTATCTTTATGCATCTGTTTACTCCTGTTGACCATTGCTAACCTATCTCCCTAATAAACCTGCATTTTGATCCCTGCTTCATCACCATGGTAACTTACGATACATGGCTAACCTGCTCTTTTGCTGCATCAACAGGGTTTATTTTGCCCATGTATATGTGTTTAAATTCATTATATTTATTTTAATACTTCTTAATCTTCAACAGCGAAGTGAATTTCGCTGATTCCTGCGAGAACTGAATCAGACTGACTCTCTGTGTTGTTTGATTGAATGTTTGCTGCACGTGACACTTTCATGTGCATGCGCTCCAGAGTTAAGCACCAGCTTTAAGATACCCTGAGTTGACAGGAGATTTATATCGAGTGTTGTAAAACAACTTAATCTGATCTTAACCAGTTTGTATTTCTTTGGATTTGTCAAGCCAAAGCTTACTCAGCTTAAGCTTTCTCAAGTTTGTAAAACTTGTTTTGTTCACCAGGCCTCAGATTTGTTAATTAAAAATTCATTAAGTTCAAACAAAACAAACACACATATAATATTCATTTGACCTTCTGTTGAAATTCTTGTTTTGAGCATAGTAAATGCACTTCCTCAAATTTGACTAACCTTTGTAACTCAGTGACAGTTGTGGAGCCTTAATTCCTGGGGGCACCGACATCTGCTTTATCAAGGAGCCAATGTGAATCAACCAACTCACAAATATGCTCATATTTCTGAAGAGGTAGCTAGCACGCTACTATGAAATATGTTATATGCATGTTTCATATACACTTATTGGCGACTTTATTAAGTACATCTTACTAGTAAACGGGGATCCAACCCTTTTGCCTCCAGAACTGCCTAAATCCATTGTGCCATAGATTCTACAAGATACTGGAAATATTCCTCAGAGATTTTGGTCCATATATGATATGGCATGATAGCATCATGCAGTTGCTGCCGATTTGTCGGCTGCACATCCATGATGTGAATCTCCTGTTCCACCACATCCCAAAGGTGCTCTATTGGATTAAGATCTGGTGACTGTGGAGGCCATTTGAGTACAGTGAACTCATTGTCATGTTCAAGAAATCTGTCAGAGATGATTCACGCTTTATGACATAGTGTGTTATCCTGCTGGAGTTAGCCATCAGAAGATGGGTACACTGTTGCCATAAAGGGAAGTACATGGTCAGCAACAATACTAGGCTGTGACGTTGACATGATGGTCAGTTGGTACTAATGAGCCTAAAGTGTGCTAAGAAAATATTCACCACACCATTACACCACCAGCATGAACCATTCATACAAGGCAGGATGGATCCATGCTTTCATGTTATTGTCAAATTCTGACCCTAACATCCGAATGCCGCAGCAGAAATCAATATTGTTTTTCCTCTATTGTCAAATTTTGGTGAGCCTGTGCAAATTGTAGCCTCAGTTTCCTGTTCTTAGCTGACAGGAGCAGCACCCGGTGTGGTCTTCTGCTGTAGCCCATCCGCCTCAAGGTTGGACGTGTTGTGCATTCAGAGATGCTCTCCTGCATACCTCTGTTGTAACGAGTGGTTATTTGAGTGACTGTTGCCTTTCTATCAGCTCAAACCAGTCTGGCTATTCTCCTCAGATCTTGGCATCAATAAAGCAATTGCGCCCACAGAACAGCCACTTACTGGATATTTTCTCTTTTTCGGACCATTCTCTGTTAATCCTAGAGATGGTTGCGCATGAAATTCCCAGTAGATCAGCAGTTTCTGAAATACTCAGACCAGCCCGTCTGGCACCAACAACCATGCCACCTTCAAAATCACTTTTCTTCCCCATTCTGATGCTCAGTTTGAACTGCAGCAGACCATCTTGACCTAATAACGGGGCTGGTGAGTGTATGTACATACACAATCTTTCTCTTACTGTCTGTAACTGATTCGAACCGGCAGTGTCTTAACTGATAAAAATGTGGTCAAATATTGCGCTGCAAAGAGAAATACCAGTCTTAACTTGTCTACATTAGTCCACAATTTAAGTGGATCAAAGAAGTTTCTGAAAATTATTTTAAGACAAGAATAGTTTAAGGATAGCTTTGACGAAAGGTTTTGATCCACTTCAAATGTTGACTGCTGTATATCTTGGCAAGTGACCACAGAATAAGCAGGATAATCAACAGGTTGCTGTTCGTCAAATGGTTCAATGCATTCCTCTTTGTGGCAGGTGGTTCTTTGCCTTTTTTGCATTTTTGCCAGCAGCAATAAAGTCTGAAATAATAAATGTGAGAGAGTACGGTATTTCATTGACTGGACTATCCAACAGTACAGGGAGTGCAGAATTATTAGGCAAATGAGTATTTTGACATATTAGGTGATGTGCATCTCTGTAATGAGAAGGGGTGTGGTGTAATGACATCAACACCCTATATCAGGTGTGCAGAATTATTAGGCAACTTCCTTTCCTTTGGCAAAATGGGTCAAAAGAAGGACTTGACAGGCTCTGAAAAGACAAAAATAGTGAGATATCTTGCAGAGAGATGCAGCACTCTTAAGATTGCCAAGCTTCTGAAGCGTGATCATCGAACAATCAAGTGTTTCATTCAAAATAGTCAAAAGGGTCGCAAGAAGTGTGTGGAAAAACCAAGGCACAAAATAACAGCCCATGAACTGAGAAAAGTGAAGCGTGCAGCTGCCAAGATGCCACTCGCCACCAGTTTTGCCATATTTCAGAGCTGCAACATCACTGGAGTGGCCAAAAGCACAAGGTGTGCAATACTCAGAGACACGGCCAAGGTAAGAAAGGCTGAAAAACCACCACCACTGAACAAGACAAACAAGCTGAAACATCAAGACTGGGCCAAGAAATATCTTAAGACTGATTTTTCTAAGGTTTTATGGACTGATGAAATGAGAGTGAGTCTTGATGGGCCAGATGGATGGGCCCGTGGCTGGATCGGTAAAGGGCAGAGATCTCCATCCGACTCAGACGCCAGCAAGGTGGAGGTGGAGTACTGGTTTGGGCTGGTATCATCAAAGATGAGCTTGTGGGGCCTTTTCGGGTTGAGGATGGAGTCAAGCTCAACTCCCAGTCCTACTGCCAGTTTCTGGAAGACACCTTCTTCAAGCAGTGGTACAGGAAGACGTCTGCATCCTTCAAGAAAAGCATGATTTTCATGCAGGACAATGCTCCATCACACGCGTCCAAGTACTCCACAGCGTGGCTGGCAAGAAAGGGTCTAAAAGAAGAAAAACTAATGACATGGCCTCCTTGTTCACCTGATCTGAACCACATAGAGAACCTGTGGTCCATCATCAAATGTGAGATTTACAAGGAGGGAAAACAGTACACCTCTCTGAACAGTGTCTGGGAGGCTGTGGTTGCTGCTGCACGCAATGTTGATGGTGAACAGATCAAAACACTGACAGAATCCATGGATCGCAGGCTTTTGAGTGTCCTTGCAAAGAAAGGTGGCTATATTGGTCACTGGTTTGTTTTTGTTTTGTTTTTGAATGTCAGAAATGTGTATTTGTGAATGTTGAGATGTTATATTGGTTTCACTGGTGAAAATAAATAATTGAAATGGGTATATATTTGTTTTTTGTTAAGTTGCCTAATAATTCTGCACAGTAATAGTCACCTGCACACACAGATATCCTCCTAAAATAGCTAAAACTAAAAACTATTTCCAAAAATATTCAGCTTTGATATTATTGAGTTTTTTGGGTTCATTGAGAACATGGTTGTTGTTCAATAATAAAATTAATCCTCAAAAATACAACTTGTCTAATAATTCTGCACTCCCTGTATTCACTCTGGTTATTAAATTGATTTGATATCACAGGAATATCTGTATCATGCTACTTACAGTATGTACACTGTGATAAAAGATGTTGGTCATGCTTACTGCTCATTTAGCTTTTAGCACAGGCACAATGATGCTATCATTTATAGACGTATACTATATTAATGTGCTTCATTTCACGTGTGTACACATTTAGCCAGGTGCGACGAGCCCTAGTGAATGGAAATGGTTAAATGCGCCTCTAACCTCTGTGTACAGGCCCCGTCCTCCCTCATTCTCGGCGTCCTCCTTGATCTGACTCTTCTACTCCTTCCCAGACATGAAAAGTAAACCCACTCCAAAAACAGCACCAGTGCAGATCCAATCTCAATGAGCTGTAATTTAAAAAAACGACCCGCTGGAAAAACAGCAATAAATTTGCGAAGCCTTCAAAGGAGCCGCCTGCGCGTTCACCTTTTCGTACATAAAACAAAAAGACTTTAGCTATTGGCTATGAAAAACATCTCACAACAAGCTGGGACAGAGAGCAGGACAGAGATTGGCATAATTGGGGGAGGTATGGTGGCTGGGGAGCTGTCAAGCACACAGCCAGATGTTAGTCAGGCACGCATCCATGAACGGCGCTGGGAAATTGAGAGGTACCCAACGGCTATCTCTGCCTGTCAGCGTCGGGGAAGCTAATCTGAAGCTGTGGTACGTTCCAAACCTCACTTCATTTTTAGAAGTAGCTGGGTTTAAAGCCCAAAATGTACTTCAGCGTTGATGCAAACCCTTAAAAAGACTGCACTTGTAAATGGAATTTGCTGTGGTCTAAGGCAAATCTATGCCAAAGAACTAGCGCAGAGCAAAGCCAACTGTGGTGTTGTCTCGCATTGCCTGTGTTAGGGAAAAAATGTAACTAGAAGATACTGGACACACTACAGCAAGCGAACCAACTTTCCCATACCAGCAGGTGGCAGTAGTCAAATGTGGTGTATTCGCTATTCAAACAGGAAGCCTATTGCAAAGCGGTTGTTTACTCTAGCTATTGTTGGAGAAAAAGGAATACATTTTTATATATTATAATTATAAAATGTATAATATATTTTATAGTTTTATAGTCTTGATAAGGGATTGTAAAATCTGTAAAAACTGTTAAATCGGGCAGAGAAAACAGACCAAAGATCAGCTAGAGAGTACTTACAGCTGGATTGTTGGAATGTTAGCTGCGATGCTAACACAGTGAGCTCACGGTTGCAGTACTAAAATTTATGGATTTAGTATATAAAATGATCGGCGGAGTTTGATCGCGACGTCTAGTAATCAAATTTAAAATAAAAACTGAACTTAGCAGCAGACGAGCTGAGCTAGAGGTACACTCGGCTAGAGAGCAACAAACACACAGCTACACTCGGCTAGAGGAAACAGGAAACCCAATTACACAATTGTACTGGTATTGCTTAAGGTAAAATATTAACTGAACATCTTCTGTTGAGTCTGATATGTTTGCATACTAATGATGCATTTTTGCAGAAGTAGATAAATGCTTGTCTAAAAGTAACTTGAGCTCTGCGGCAAAACTTCCTTTGAGCACAGAATACTTGCAGTTGAACACGCATGCAATACTTTTTTTTTGCAAATACTTTTTTATTGAACACGCATGCAATTGGTTAAAAATTCCAACACTATACTTATTATTACCAAAGTATTTGTCTATTTTGAAAGACAGAAATGAACCAGGAAAAACTGAATAAGATTTTTGATGCTTAAAGTTCCGGTGAAATAAAAAAAAAGTTTAAGTTTGTATTAATAAGTCCATAGAGAGAGGGCAACTCATTTCATATGCGTGATCCACAAAACATATCTTGTTTGAACTGCACAGAATGCTGTCTTTTGAAAAGCCACCTTTTTCGGGTCCTTTTCACACCACACTGATTGCTTTGGTCCGAACAAGTTGAAAAGAACCAAAATGCAGTCATGTGACAAAATCCACATCACTCATTGGCCAGATATTATTAAACGTAGTTCCTAAACTGCTTTTCAATTGGTCAGAATTAACATGCAGGAAACTCGGGATACATGCGGTAGGCTTGGGCAGTATCTAAATTTTGATACGGTCAAACCTCCCTATTTTACCCCGGTATACAGTATTACCGTGAATAATAAATAAATAATGACGTAAGGCTCAGACAGCGTCACCAAACTGTTGGCTTGTGCCCAAACTGTTAAGAAACTGAATGCTAAACACTAAAACTGTAACAAAATAACACGCACAACAATATTAACAACTTTTATCATTTAAATTTGTATTTAATATAATATATTTCCTTCACTAAGTAATTTGTTTCTGCATCAGTACAGATTTTCCAACAGACGCTGCCCCTTTTATACCCTTTTGTTGCACAATTTGCAAATTGCCTTGTCCGTATTTACCGCCTCTCCCTTCTCGTTCAGTCAAATCCTGAAATACTGCTATAGTTCAGAAGTTGTGTTCTATTTCAAGACAAGGTCACTTGGTGCACAACTCGTCATCTTCCCCACCTCTCACTTCCTCCTCCATGCTGCCCCGTGATGACAACCACGTATACGTGTTTTTAGGCATCAAATAAATTATATGCAATATTCAATCCTTGTCTCCTATATGAGTGCATTGTTTTTTATAACGGTCGTTGGTATTTTTAGATACCGTGGTATACCATATTATTGTATTACCGCCCAAACCTTGTATGTGGGAACTCCCACAAGTATACAAACCGGCAGACACAAAATGTCGCTGCACTGGCTGATTGTATACCTGGTTATAGTATACTATATAGTGTGTATACATCACTTTAGACAAACTATACATTTCGAGAATAAAGCACAGCTGTGGCTGGAAAACAATGTTTTAATTCATTGCAACCGGCGAGGAGGCGTGAATTAATTTAGCTAAACTGTGACATGGTCACAAATATCACCAATAATCCATCAGGTAATGTTTTTCCCCCTCTCTGTTTAAAACTGTTTAAGAACTGTCACCAATTATTTTTCCTCCAAACCCCATAAGAGCGCATCGGACTACGGCAGCTGGATTAGTTCAAAAAGGCGCAGTACTTTTTGCGGTTGGGTCTGTTTTAGTTTGGATCATGTTCTCACCACAAATGAACCGCTCCAGGATTTGTTTGAAAGCGTATCGAGACCACCTCTTCAGGGAGGTCTCGGTTCACTATTTTGGTTCGCTTTTGGTGCGCACTTGAGTGCGATTGTTACATTCACACCTGCCCAAACGAACTGCACTAAGAGGGAAAAACGAACTCTAGAGTGATTCAACCAAACTAAATAAGGCAGGTGTGAAAGCACCCTTATATAAGAACAGGCCCTCTGCAAACTCTACGAAATCTTTCTTTTTGATATTTGATGTCAGTTTTTCATGAAGTGACTAGTTTGTTCATTTTGACTCATTGGATGGAAACGCTGCTTTAGTGTTTTAGGCAATATCCCAAGGCTATCTCAGGACAATTTGTATTTTTAAAAAATTTGATCTAGTGGCTTTATTTAGTTTGTTGCTACGCCTCCTTTTAAAAATTGTACAGTTTTCATTCATTCATTTTCTTCCGCTTATCCAGAGCCAGGTCACGGAGGCAGGAGTTTCAGGAGAGAACTCCAGACTTTCCTCTCGCCAGACACTTTCTCAAGCTCCTCCTGGGGGATGCTGGGCATTCCCAGGCCAGCCGAGAGAGTCCTTCCAGCATGTCCTGAGTCTTCCTCGAGGCCTCCTCCTAGTGGGATATGCCTGGAATGCCTCCCAGGAGCAGCAGCTCTACTCCGAGCTCCTTCAGGGTGACAGAGCTCCTCACCCTATCTGTAACGCCCGATTCACACGGTGCTTCAACATCAATGCTTGATAGAGGGCGTGTCTGAAGTTGAGGCTGACGCGATCATCACAGCAGCGTCAGCCAATGAAATTAGTCAGCAATCGGCTACTGTTTGAGCTGGTGTATTTGCATACAGCGATCTGATAGGTTAACGCTTCCATTGGTGCTTGAAAAGTTGAGAAAGTCCCAACTTCTGCAGCGAGCAATGCTACTGAAGCAGCACCAACGGACACACAATTCAGTTTGGCAACGCTTGACGTCACCCATTCAAAGTGACGCCCTGTTGAATGGGCTTATAGTCCCTCCAGCATTTCCTGGTCTTCCCCAAGGCCTCTTCCCAGTGGGACATACCTGAAACACCTCCCTAGGTAGGGAATGACATCTGGTGCAGGAGCAGCCGCTCTTCTCCGAACTCCTCCCGGGTGACAGAGCTCCTCACCCTATCTATAAGGGTGCGCCCTGCCACCCTTTGAAGGAAACTCACTTCGGCCGCTTGTATCCGAGATCTTGTCCTTTCGGTCATGACCCAAAGCTTATGTCTAAGCTTAGTAGGACTGTAGATTGACCAGTAATTGAGAGCTTTGCCTTTCGGCTCAGCTCCTTCTTTACTACAACATTTTTGTACAACTAAACTCATATGTATTCATACGAATTAGCCACTAAACTGACACAGTAATAGATATTCCAATTTTGAATGGAAACATAGCTAATATGTGGCTGTGATCTGTGTACCCAATCAAAGTGCTTGAACATTAACATGCATGAGGACATTTAAATTTGACCATCCACTTTTTCCTCCATACAGCAAAAACTGTCGGTGAGCTGCTCGACCATGTCACATTTGAAGGCTCCATTGGAAATGAGTGTAATGTATCTGTTGAACCCTCTTGCTCTAGTGGAAATGAGCGTTTCTTCACCTTTGTTTGGCAAGATGCTTTCTGAGAGGATATCAATGGGAGTACAATTTCCTGTATGTATGACCGACTGCTCGGAAAGAATGGGCCAAAATTTGTCGTCCAGTGAGCTATGACCCTGGCACAGGAACTCGGAGCACTCAGCCATTACAGCAAACCCTTATTCAGAGCAGTCCAGATTCTGCTGCTCGCTGCTCCGTACACAATACCAATAACTACTGCCTCTGAACATCTGCTTGATGACTTTCTTTTTTCATGCTAAACTAATAAAAAAAAACCTGAAAGGGATAGATACTTGAAAATTGAACATTTACTCACTATTTACACAGATAAAAATGATTCATTGTATTTACTCAATTCTTGCTAAATTTAGTTTGTTTAAATTCAGCCGATATAAATGGTTTGCAACCAAATACCTTTTTAAGTAAAGATTTTAATTAAATCCAATGATTTTTTTTTCCATATTTCTTTACATATCCCTTTAGGCTCAAAATTAGAACAATATTAGCAGTAATGAGTGCTAAGATACAGCTGCAGAAATGCATTACAGAATTTTCCATTTTGGATGAACTGTTCCTTTAATGGTTGTTAAAAAACCATATACCTGAATTTAGCATTGCACACTTGTGTTTAGGTTTTCTAAAATGTTTCTAAAGATACCAGTTGTAAACGGGATGTGATTTATAAAGGAAACTGTATTGTTGAATCCTGCTTTGTGTAGAAAAGAAGAAATATTGCACACTCATTCACGCACATAAACTAGACACTATTTAGTTTCTTCAATTCACCAATATTGCATGTCTTCGGACTGTGGGGGACACGGGAGCATCTACACGAGGAGAACATGCAAACTCCACACAGAAATGTCAACTGATCCAGCTGGGATTTGAAGCAGCGACCTTCTCGCTGTGAGACTACAGTGCTTACTATTGAGCCACCGTACTGTCTAATATACTATGAAGTAAATCAAATCCCTTAAAGGAAACCTTTGGCAAATTTTGAATGTAAAAAGACCTCTTTGTGTATGATTTTTGAGTGTTCTGAATTACGAGGACACAAGGCACGTCCTTGTAAACCACCCAAATAGAGTAATCTAAGTCATAAACATGTCTATACAAATGTCTTTCCTTGCAAACCACCAAATCCAGCACACACAAACACACACACACACCCAATGTATATTAATTCTGAGGCTACGGATTAGAGTAGACGCTGACTAGGTGGCTTTATATCATCTTCTTCGATTATAATAGTGTCTGATTTATTAAGTAAACTGTATTGTTGAATTCTGCTTTGTGTAGAAAAGAAGAAATAATGAAAAAATATATGAAGTTTATCAGTATTGAGCGTGCACACACAATATACATGCATAGGTACATAAAATTGTCACATGCACTTCATATACTATTATATTCATACACAATTTTAACTTATAATGTATATTATACAGTAAAAACAGCTTATTATATGGCCCTATAGCCCTTTATTCAATCATTAATTTTCCTTCAGCTTAGTCTCTATTACAGAGGTCGACACAACGGAATGAACCGCCAACTATTCCAGCCGCAACCCAGTATTGGGAAACACCCATTCACACACATACACTTGGGACTATTTAGTTTCTTCAATTCACCTATAACGCATGTCCTTGGACTGTGGGGGAAACTGGAGCATCTACATGAGGAGAACATGCAAACTCCACACAGAAATGTCAACTGATCTAGCCGGGATTTGGAGCAGCAACCTTCTCGCTGTGAGGCGACAGTGCTTACTATTGAGCCACCGTACTGTCTAATATACTTTGAAGTAAATCAAATCCCTTAAAGGAAACCTTTGGCAAATTTTGAATGTTAAAAGACCTCTTTGTGTATGATTTTTGAGTGTTCTGAATTACGAGGACACAAGGCACGTCCTCATAAACCAGCCAGTAGTGAAATCTAAGCCATAAACATGTCAATACAAATGTCTGTCCTTGCAAACCACCAAATTCAGCACACACAAACACACACACACCTAATATACATGAATTCTGAGGCTACGAATTAGAGTAGATTCTTACTAGGTGGCTTTATATCATCTTACTCGATTGTAAATAGTGTCTGATTTATTTAGTAAACTGTATTGTTCAATCCTGCTTTGTGTAGAAAAGAAGAAATAATGAAAAAATGTATGAAGTTTATCAGTATTCAGCGTGCACACTCAATATACATGCATAGGTACATAAAATTGTCACATGCACTTCATATACTATTATATTCATACACAATTTTAACGTATAATGTATATTATACAGTAAAAACAGCTTATTATATGGCACTATAGCCCTTTATTCAATCATTAATTTTCCTTCGGCTTAGTCTCTATTACAGAGGTCGACACAACGGAATGAACCGCCAACTATTCCAGCCGCAACCCAGTATTGGGAAACACCCATTCACACACATGCACTTGGGACGATTTAGTTTCTTCAATTCACCTATAACGCATGTCCTTGGACTGTGGGGGAAACTGGAGCATCTACATGAGGAGAACATGCAAACTCCACACAGAAATGTCAACTGATCCAGCCGGGATTTGAAGCAGCGACCTTCTTGCTGTGTGGTGACAGTGCGTACCATTGAGCCGCCGAACTGCCTCCTACACTTTTAAGCAAACCAAATCCCTTATAGGAAACCTTTGGCAAATTTTGAATGTGAAAATACCTCTGTTTGAGTGTTCTGAATTACGAGGACACACGGCACGTCCTCGTAAACCACCCCAATAGAGTTATCATTGTCATAAACATCTCTATACAAATGTCTGACCTTGCAAACCACTAAATCCAGCACACACAAACACACACACCCAATGTACATTAATTCTGAGGCTACGAATTTGAGTAGATGCTGACTAGGTGGCTTTATATCATCTTCCTCGATCTCTTCTGTTTGTGGAAATATTGCTGCAATATTAAAGGAAGTCAAGGCCCCTTAAAACAATGTTAAAACAAAGCCGTCTAAGGAGTCCTGCCCTTCTATGCATCTGTGATATTTAACAAGGAAACAAGACCTGTTCACCTACAGCTGAATAAACTACTTAAGTCGATCATATACTGAGAAAGACACGATCTCGGTGATGGGAAAGCCTAAAATGCGGTAACAGAAGAAGAGATATAAACATAGAGCTTAAAGTTTGCTTTCGGTACACTGATCACTTTACTTTGATGTAATCTCCTGACTGCATGCAGTTACCAAACACCAGGGGTGAGCTGGGCTTCCACAGTGCCTTCTGCGTTGATGTACTTTTGCTGGTTCACGTTTAACCTCCTAGGGCTTGGGTGTCCACATACATGAACTGCACATTTTAGCTCTCAAGTGGCTATTTAAAACACTTTGAATGTTTTATATTTTGTAAACACATACAGTACTGTACAGTGTCATCCTGAAACTGTTTTGCAGCATATGAAATGTCCCAAACACTATTTTTAACTGTCCTAAATGGGGGAAAAAAATTTAGTTTTTACTCTCTGATAGTCAAAGCAAGTTCAAAATAAATTTCTATTTTATATATGCATTAAAAACAATCAGGAAAAAGTGTTTTATGTAAATTCGGATCATGAGTCCATATATATGGACATAATTTTTCTCTAAAAGTACATCGTAATAAAAGATGATACTTACGTTTAATTCTAATTCGGTTCCAATAATCCCAAATAGCACAGAGAAATGAAAAATGCATGTAAAAAACACCTTGGGCCTTAAAGGGCCACGAAACCCCCCAGTCTCAGCGTGGTGTTTTCACACCTCTAGTTTGGAAAAGCTCAGTAAAGTGGGCGTGTCCAGCTCTGTTTAGGTAGGAGTGTCGGGGAAGGGGAAAGAGGGAAGGTTTTGCATAAAAATGGGAGTTTCTATTTGTGCACGCGCTCATTTTCACACAGACTGTGTAAACATGGACATCAGTAATCGAATTATTTGCCAAATTATTAATTTGTCGACTTTAACGGCACTTTCTCTTTATTTTCGGATTTGCGTGATGGGCAGGGCTTCTGTCTATGGCTTGGTGACTGTAGCTTTATTGCTAAATGGCTAACAGGTGTTTTATAGAGAGAATAACTGTTTTATGTGCTTTATGAAGGCTGATATTCCACTGAATTGCGGCGTTAAGCGCGTCAAACGCGCGGCGCCATTGGCGCGTATCGCGTTGCAAGATGCCTATTCGTGCCTTTTGCATTGACTTAGCATGTAAATCACTCGCGCTTGATGCGTCTTCCGCAACTGCTGTAAGGTACAATCTTCGAAGCGATCATGAATATTAATGAAGCTGCGCCGCTTACACAATAGAGCGCTCTGGTTGGTTTGAACCAAGTCTATCTCATGAATTAATGCCGAACACACAGAGACGTCAGAACGTGCTGGCCGGGACAGGCGTCCACTCTCCACGCTGGAATATACACAAGGATCTCATCGGCGTGACGCAGCTTCAAAAATTAGTTTCAAACCGGAAGAACGAATTTGCTCGAAATAATGCAAAAACAACCAATTTTCACTTTTTAGTCAATTCTATGTGTCATAATAGTGTTTATAGCAGCGTGGGACACATATATGACTGTCAACAGCTCAAAAAATGTGTTTTGGTGTTTCATGGCCCTTTAAGTGTCACGGTCACACAATGAGGGTTATCTCTTTTCATCAATTTATTCAAACAAGTAGTGCACAAATCAGCAGATTAAGCAGGAAAGTCTTCGCTTTTAAGCAGGAGACGGGGTGTTTACGATGTAAACAGATAGCTTCAGTCAGACAGAGTGTAAAGTCACTTCCCTTATTGATGATAGTGTTCATCCACAGGTTTGAAGGAACATCCTCGGGTTAATCAGTCTCAGAAACAGGGGAACATCCATTGAAGACAGGGAATCAAGGAGAAGGTGAGTGGAACCGTCGAACTTCAATCCCCGCCCAAAAATGGCTGGCCTCTCAGAGTTTATATGGGGAGTGTTGATGAGGGGATTCAGGAGCACGGGATTAATGTGGAGAGCGATGATGATTGGGAGAGAAGGAAGGAGCCGTGGGTGTGACATTAAGAGGTTAAAGAAAAACTCCATGCAACATTTATCTTTGCAATAGCTTTAAGGAAATTGAAAATGGTCAGTGACAAAATCAGCATTGGTGAAGCAATTCATACTTGTGGTAATGAAGTGTCATTGGCCCCAACTTAAATGCATAGGAAAGATGATTGAAATATATATATATTTAAAAATTTTATTTTCTGACATAAATCTGGAAAATTAAGGCTAGAGCATAAACACAAAGTGGAATTTACTGCTGCAACATGCAATCTAAAACCCATATTTGGCCCAACTGTTGGGTTCAATATTTTTTATTATTTTAAATTAATTTTTAAACACATTGGGGTCCAAATTTAACCCAATGTTGGGTTGAAGCAACCCAACCCTTTTTATATTGTATATTTTACTACATTTCTTATTTTAATTTTATTGTTTTGTTTTTTTTTTACAGTTGAAATATTAAAATAATTAATATATTAATAAAACCAGTCTCTTGAGTATTGTCTGTTGAGGCAGCCTATAGTAATAATAATAATAATTTTCTTATTAAGTGCTGGTCCAGAGTGTAATTTCAAAGCTTGATTGTGTTTATGGTCATTTGGTCATTGCTTGTGGTAATGAAGTATCACTAGGTACGTTTCCATCCAGCTATTTTTATTAGCTCAAAACAAACGCAAGTGCAGGTTAATATGCAATATTTCCCATATTAAAATAAGTTTTTGTCCTATCCAACACCTGGAATGGATATATTAGAAACAGCTCCTGTTTCTCATAGGTGAACAACAGAAAACTGACAATGATCACCTCAGGTAAACCTCATGTGCTTAATTCAGTGTTTAACGCTAATAATGTGAGTTTGAATGTTTTACATGACATTTATTGGCTTATACTAAAATCATCAGCAGATAGTTCACCTCAGATGATGAAAATAAAAGAAACCGTTAGAGATTGAGCTTCCACCAAGGCGACCTGGGGTGCTGAAATATTATTGGCTAAACTGGCAGTGGGCAGGTTAAAATTACCAAAACAAGACAGCGTTCTGGCACGGAAAACACATTTTCAAAGCAGAATATCTGACATCAGCATTGTTTTTTCAGTTAAACAAGCACTGCATGTTCACCTAGCATGTTTCTTTAATATCAGCAAACACATTATGGTATTTTTATGCTTTAGAAGAGTCACTCAAAACACAAAACTCATCTAACGAATGTCAAATTAAGTAAGCTATTCCCAGGCGTGGATGTTTCTTGTAATAGGTGCTCTCTGGCTCCTGCTTTCTTGTCCGAAGTTGGAAAATTTTTGGAATTCTTTCTTTAATACTTTTTCTACAATCTTTAATATTTCTCTTGAACCATGTCCTTTGATTGCTATTTTTGGTGTAACAGCTTTGTTGGATAACCTTTCAAATAAAAATGCTAACGTTCTAGCCTTTGCATCACTGGTAGCCCGGAGACGGATTTTATTACACTGGAAGTCTTCTAAACCTCCTCCCACTGTCTCATGGTTAGAAGATTTGATGTCTTTTCTATGTATTGAAAAAATTAAGTTTACATTAAGAGGTTCCACTGAAAGATTTTATAAAAACTGGGATCCTCTAATTAATTTTGTCAGGAATTCAACTCATCTCTTCGCTGATTTATAAGAGTTTTATTTTATTTAATTTTTGCCCCTTTTTATTAATGTGTGCGTGTATTCGTAATTTTTTTATATATATTTATTTAGTTGCTTCTACAATTCCTGTAGGTGCTAATGTTGTGTGTGTGTGTGTGTGTGTGTGTGTGTGTGTGTGTGTGTGTGTGTGTGTGTGTGT
>CAIGQQ010038027.1:4431890-4490239 GCA_903798035.1 Danio albolineatus | reverse complement strand
TGTGTGTGTGTGTGTGTGTGTGTGTGTGTGTGTGTGTGTGTGTGTGTCTCCTCCTTGGGGGTGGGATGGGGGACTGAGGGTTTTTGAATGTTATTTTTTACCCTTAGTTATTGTTAAAAAAAATTGTAAATTATTGTTATTGTGGTATTTTTTTGTAGACTGCACAAAAACAAATAATAATAAATAAAAAAAAGTCAAAAACTTAGATACAGCACCTATAATTTTCTTTCCTTTAACCCGTCACATAATATGTGAATGTAAAAAAAGGTCGTCTCCGCCAGGACCATAGGCCAGGTCATGACAAAAAGTTAAAAAAACACCTGTAAAAATGAATTCATATTAGCACATTGCCACAATTTTTCTGTTTTTACTGTTTTACCCAGGAGCATCGCTAGACCTTTATTACTAGAGCATAAACCATGGTAAAATATCAGTTTTCCAAAAAATTCTGAAATTGTTCCCTCAGTTTATTTCGTGATATAAAGCATACACTGAGGGAACTTTAGAGTGTTGAACATCACACTTTGATCTGCTAATTGGCGTGGAAAATGACCTGGCAAACCACAGGCCTCTTTTAATCTATCTGCATTATTGAACTATAAAGCTGTTATTGCATTGTGAGTGAGGTAGCTCTGTGTGCTGTTAAGTGCCAAATGATTGGTCATTATTATGGAAACGCAATTGGATGAAGACAGTGTGAATTGGCTTTTTTTGCATCTGAAGGGGATTCAAGTGTTTTCCCAACCCACATAAATGAGTACACCGCCATTGAAACTGAACATTTTATCTGTTTCTCAGGAATTGTGGGCAGGATATTTTGGAGCATTCTAACAAAACAAAAGTTTTATCAAACACAAGCTCATTCTGAAAACGTATCCTTATATACATTTCTGGAGAGTGAATTATGTAGCCAGAAATACGTATGGCTGCATTTTGTCTTTAAAAAGAATGCTACGAGGCAGTATGAAACCTCTGACCTTGACGACACAGAACAAGTCTGGCGAAGAATGGTTCTAGAATGGTTCTAGAAAGCGGGAACGATAAAAATAGAAGCCAAAAAATAAAATAAACAAGTAAATAACAGTGAGAATGTGGTAAAATCGAAAAACGTGGTAAAAATTCGACGAGGGCTTGTCTTTTTCTGGATTGCTTTTAAAACTGTCAGTTTAGTTTAGAAGTGGGAAGGTGGCTGGGTCAATCTGTGCTTTTAAAACACTATTGGTTGGGTTTAGGGAAGGAGGAGGGTGGGTCAGTTGATTGGTCAGTCAGTCAGTCGACAGTGGCCTCTGGTGGATTTACGCTAGAAGAGCAGGTGTGAATGGCACTCACGAAAGAAATAAGTGACATTTGGTGGATTTGTGAAAACAAAAACAGCCAAAAAATATAGCTTCAGGGATGTATCTGGCTCTCCAGAATGTATATAGCAGTGTATTTTCAGAATGAGCCTGTACATTAAAATAAAAAATAAGAATGTGGTCATTTTAAATAACTATGGTCAGTAATTTGAATCCCATGGAGCATCAAAGCCAAAATAATGTGATGCGAGTCACGTGACATAACCCCACCGAGCGGTAATACTGAGTAATGCTATGGATCGAAACAAGAAAGAGAGACTGAAAAGAAAGCTGGCAACAGCGTCATTGTCGAAAAATATTGAATATTTGTTTAAAAAGGACTGCCAAACAGGGTAAGGCTAACATTACTTCCTAACATATGAGATTCTGTTTCTACCATGAAGTTCTGGACTAACTGGCCGAATTAGCTGCAGGATGTCCTGTATATTGGGCATTATTGAATAGTCCTGTGACCTCCCATTCCCTATTTTTGCTATTACTGTTTTTTGAAAATAACTGTCTGATGAAGGCTTTACTACAAAGAGTCCTCAGCCATCAGCTGTCACAGCAAAAGGTGCTAATCACGCCATGTCTGTGTTTTTGAGGCTGTTTACACCTGGTCACTTCATTCATTTAATTGTGATCTGATATAAATCGATTGCTCCGACAACTTTAGACAGTGGCCTGCACCTGTTTAGAGAAACATCTCTAGTAGTGCTTTTACAGCTAAACACTCTTAAAGTGCAAAATAAATAAATACATATTTACTATGAGCATAAAACATGTGTTAACGAACAAAGAGTCTAAGTAAGTATTTTGCATGCCGTATTAGATGAAAATGTTGGAATAATAATGCCTGTTTGAATATAAATCACCTATTAAATATTCAGGCATGTGGTGCTGTGATGAACAACCACTAACACAATCTGAATGTATTTAAAAAGCACTCAAATAATTGTTATTAATATTGTGCATATTGATTATCACAACATATTGAATTATTTAATTCCACCGTATGTCTACCTCTAGGGGAAGGCCCCATGAAAATTAAAACATGAAGTGTGTTTGGACTGACAAAATTCGCACATGATCTTAGTAAGCAACTTGACGAAATAGTCATTATTTCTGTTACTGCAAAAAGCTACAATCTAATTCAGCAAATATTTTATAAAAAGTCACAAAAATGCTGCATTTAAACTTCTTAATCAATTACAAAATGTGGGGAAAAAATGCAAAAAAGGTCCACTTTTTGAGAAAGGAACCCCCCCTTTTACAAGGCTGGCTACGGGCCTGCTCACTGTAACATTTGTTTTGGTTCTCTTCATTTTGCCCCTTCATTGAAATTTTAATTTTAAATATAACATATTGTTTCTTGCACCATAATCTTAAATTAATTAATATTTATATTATGATTAGTTCCAGTTTTAGCTTTACTAATGAACTGTATACTGACATATCCTACAGTACAGCACCTTATAGAAAATGTTAATTATAAAGAGAGATTTGTGAGGCAGCTATACTCATTTATACTTGACACTTTACAATAAATCTAGTTCCTAAAGTTGTTTTTAATGGAAATTGTCGATATTGTGCCTATCGGTCTTTCTTCAGAACCCAAATCCAAAATAATGAATGATTAGCTGTCATCTGAATCCTGCTTTGAAGTCTCCCCCAAGAGGTCACATCTGCACTTTGATGTGTGATGACTTTAATTACCGGTCAACACAGAGTAACAATGACTATAAACTGACCTCCGAGTGTAATGAGGTAGTCACTATAGCATCTGTAATGCCAACTTTGCCAAAGGCAGCTCTCCAGGTGGGAGGGGTGCAAAGAGCTCTAGGCATGAGCCCCATGGTGGGGCTGAGACGAGCTGTTGTGGCATGAGTGTTTGTAGGGGATACGGGGCACAAACATAAAGGCGCCCAATAAAGGGCCATGCACCCTGCTACTGTGGGAGAGGTCATAAACATTGTGCCAAAGAACAGAACTAAGACATTAAAAAAGAGGCCAGCGCCTCTCAGTTCGCTTGCCGTGGTGCTTTCACATCACCTGCTTTGCTGTAGGAATGCATTTGTGTATATTACGCCTACATCTATAAACACCACTCGCTCCCACTCGCATACAAAGGCACGCAACAAACAAAGAGCATAAAATAACAAAGGCATCATGCGAGCTCCTTGTCAGATTTAAGAGGGACACGCAGTTTAGTCTCGCATGGAGTCCTCCGCCCCCCCCACCCGAGGACTGTTGGTATTGCTTTGATTCTTTATTTCGCAGCGTGTCCTCTCTTGTCTCCTAACCAGCTCCCCCTGGCCTTAAGTCCAGCTGATGGGAGACTCTTTTGTCCAGTGGCACCCAGGCAACGACATCAAAGGGTCCAGGATACAACTGAAGAGTCCCCTAAAAACAAAACAAATTAAAACCTCAAGTGGAGTTCCCAAAGAAGAGCCTTGAAAGGAGACTGGCTAGGATGTAAGGAATGAAATGATCTGTAATTGGGTGGTTGAACATTATGAAGCTAAATGGCAATAATGAAACAAGCTGAATGATTTAGCAAAAGCTGAAATTGTCATGCACATCTTGTCAGGGAAGCACAGTTGAGTGATCGCTAATAAATCTTCGAAGGCCAAAGAGCGCAATAAGCCTTAAGGAAAAGGTCCAGAAGTTTGAACTGCTTTTGTTGCTTCAACATGACTAATATCCTATTGATACTGAGTGGTATATTTCAGTACAGTACTAACGTTCCAATTGGCTGTTCAGTTTTAAGGGATATAATTTTTTGTTGGGGTAGGGTTGTCACGATACTGGAATTCAATACCAATCAAGGTTATTATAGTTAACGAAAACGAACTAAAACTAAAAAGTAAAATAATTGTCGTTAACTGAAATAAAAATAGAAACGAGAGTTTTTTTAAAAACTAGAGCTAACTGAAATTGTATTGTTTACATACAAAACTAACTGAAACTTAAATTATAGGAAAAACCTCCTTCGTTTTCATCTTTGTAAATGTGTTTAATACATAATCTTACTGTAAGTCTCTTAGAAGTGAATCTATTTACTTCAGGGTGCAGGTGTTTGGCACCTCAGAGTCTGTAGTCCTGCTGCCATTGGCCAGAAAGAGCCGGTTCACTTCCAGTCATCCTCACTGCTGCTTCTGCGACAAAAACAACAAGTTGACATGACAGAAGCACTGTGATAGCATTAAATACACAGACTTAAAACTATTAATTTAACACGTTTGTACCCAATAATGGGTTAAATTTTTGTATCGCGATCGCGAACAAATCTTTTTAACCGGATCTTCTAAATCAGGGGTGTCTAAACTTGATCCTGAAGGGCCGGTGTCCTGCAAAGTTTAGTTCCAACCCCAATCAGACACATCTGGGCTAGCTAATCAAGCTCTTACTAGGCTTTCTAGAAACATCCTTGCAGGTGTGTTGAGGCAAGTTGGAGCTAAAATCTGCAGGACACCGGCCCTCCAGGACCGAGTGTGGACATGCCTGTTTTAAATGAACCAGTTGAACTAGTTCACCAAATCGAACTGAGTTCTTTCTCTCACTGTGGCCCAGCTGACCTGCTGGTGTGACTTTTCCTCTCCTCTCGGCGGTTACAGCGATACTTCTGGATACAGACACGAGTGCGTGTCTGCAGAGTTTTCTCCTCCGCGTCTATCACGGATCAGCTGTGGTCGCCGCTGCCGTTTATCATCGGTGAACAGCACCAGAGCATTAGAGCCAATCGCAGCCCTTCCTGTTGAGCGCGTGACCAATCATAGGGGTGTAAGAACGAACTCACTAGACAAGGCTCAGAAAGCTAGTGGCATATTTACATTCGTTTATTTGCTGTAAATGCTGTTATGTTGTTCTGTGGGTGTATGTGAGTTTTTAAATGTACAGTTTATATATCTGACTGTTTGTATTAAAGGAAAAATTGTGTTACAAATAGCATATAAATATATTTATACATTTTAATACAAGAATTATTGTGACGTGAAGAAAATATAAAACTCTGTATGGAAAGCATCGTCAGTGCACCGTGATGCACCGAGATATCCACCCTGATCTCACGAGAAAACGTAAGAATTTTACGTTTTGGCAGTTTAGTGGCTAATTCGTACAAATTCGTACGAGTTCAGTTGTACGAAAATGTACGATTTTAAAAAGGAGGCGTGGCACCCAACCCCGCCCCTAAACACAACCGTCATTGGTTGATGAGCAAATCGTACTGAATTGTACGAATTACATCGTACGAATTCATACGAATTAGCCACTAAATAAAAAGTTACGAATTGTCTAAGATAGCGTTGAGATATCGAATTGAACCAAATCTATGGCATAATAATTGTAACCGAACCGAATCGTGAGACCAGTGTAGGTTTACACCTCTACATTTGTATGCAGGATCACCCTGGACAAACTCCAAAGCATCTCATTTTGCATGGAATAGTAGAAAAACAGTGGTCTGGAACAATTACGGGTAATTAAATGATGATAGAACTATTCCTGTAATCACAATCCGCAAATTACCAGCACTAACAGAGATCTTAGGATTCTCCAGATTTGCATTGATCTCTTAGACAAGCCTCAAGCTCGTGTTCTTGTAAAAGACGTCCTCGTCTGTTGTCCGCCCATAGGGCTGGCTTCCTGCTCTAATGCTGGCACCAGGTTGCCAACCGATGTTGTGCAAGCCCTCTATTCAGTCCGACGACAGAGGCGCTCCTCCATCCGGGCCCGGCTTGTAATTAAATGTGCAGACCTCAAAGAGCACAACATTTCAATCTTAATGGTAGGCTTCTTTCCAAGGCCCCAGTTTAATACTAACGCAGCACCCATAAACCAGTGATGTGGACAGAAAGGAAGAAAGATATTAAGACTACAAAGTGCTCGCGTCCCATCTCGGATTAAAGGTTCACTGTCCCTTTGTAGTACTAAGTGGTAGATGCACACAATCAAAAATAATAACTCCATTCGAGTCTGCCTTATTGTCTTGTCCCCCGCGCTATATTAAGACGGCACAACAATGTTCAAAAGCAGCGGCAGGAAAACGTCTGGGAGAAAATTAATGCATTTCATGTTTAGAGAGCGTGTTGTGCGATTAAGGGAAGCCCACATCAAATGGTGCGGCTTCAGAAAACCACCACTTGAAAAACAAGGCGCTTCTTCTTTGTGGAACTGTGGAGAAAAGAGGAGGTGTTGTTTTTAGAGCGGACCAAGCCCAAGTTAACAGTTTCCTGGAGCGATATGAGTCAGGAGACGTGTACAAAACAGAGGCTTGTTCAATAAAGAGCGAGCATGCGAATGGTCGTTTGCTCAAAGAGTTAACAGGGTTTAACGAAGCCATCAGCGACTTCAAACGCCACGAATACATCCCAAAACAAGCAATGTATGTAAACACGACCCGACGCTATAAAGTGTATTCTGCGACCGCTAACAGCAGTTTTTGACATCGTGCAGTGTAAGTTCTGGTACATCCCTGCGTCTGCGTGCCAAGGTGAAGACAGGTCCCAATTCTCTCGTTCTCATCTCAGTATTGTAGCCACATGTGTAAGGTTGTTTACTTTGTTTTTGACTGCTGGAATTTCATGAATCAGACCACAACTTAACAGCCTAAATTATTAGCATGTTGTTTTCCTCCTCCACAACTGCACACACTTTCCTATTAAGCATGTGGGCTAATACACATGTGCGCACTTATGGTGGGCCCCCCTAGTAGGTGACGGGACGGTGAGTTTATTTTTAGAGACCTAATCGTGGAAATCTACTCGTTAAACATTACACTTTAAACTTCAGGATCACGTCGACCACATCAGAAGGGAACCCGGGTCACGAATGGTCACACAGAGGCTTTGGATAACGATCAAGAGCAAAGAAAGAGAGGCTGGAGGGGAAAGAGATTGGGAAAGGGAAAGTGGGGAAGATAGGATTTGAGCAATGAGGAGATGAAACTACTGAGGTTTGGTGAAACCGGCCTTCTGATTGCATCACTACGCAAATAAACAACCACTTATCTGTCTCTTGAATAAAGCTACGCAGTACAGTGGAGGATTTTGACTTAGTGGGAATCGCTAGTTTAATCTATGAGAGTATTACTTAATGAGAGTATAAGCAGCCAAGAGCTTCTGTTTTAACATGCTGTCCATTTTGTTCATGTGCGCTCATTGAGTATCTGAAGGCATAAGCTTTGTTTTTAGATGTTTGAAGCATGATAATGTTTCTGGGGAACAAATGGATTCAAATAAAAAGGATTTCTTGTGCAGGGGTGTCCTATTAGCCGCATTTCCACGGTCAGGCCAATAGCACTTAGCACAGCAAGTAAACCCCACCCTCAGAACGCCCCGGATCAATTCAATTTAATTCACCTTTATTATTTTTAGCGCTTTTAAAATGTAGATTGTGTCAAAGCAGCTTCACATAGAAGGTTATAGTAAATTGAAAGTGTCAGTCCAGTTATTAATGTTGGAGTTCAGTTCAGTGTTGTTTAATATTCAGTACTTGGAGTCCAAACACAGAAGAGTAATCCATCGGTGCGCAGCTCTAGCTGCAGTCTAGGTGCCGGAGGTTGGAGAACTCGAGGCTCATCTGTCCTTGGAGGGTCACAGGAATCAGTCTCTTGCTTGCTACTCCGCCGAGCACCAAGCAGCTGCTCAGGATACAGCCTGGTCCAGGATTATGGAACCTTGGGATCGTGTCGTCGTGGGTCTTGGATCGCATCCGTGGCGCTGCATAGTCTCTAATCAAACGTCACACAACTCGCCCAGTTCAGCGTGAAAAAGAAAGTCAAATCAGAATCAGGCAGATACAGCACACTATCATAATCATCACGAAACGATTAAGATAGAGACAACCAAAACACACAAATTACGTCACTGTACAGCATTACATTATATGTTTATATGCATAGGCCTATGTATTTTCATTGATTATATTCGTTTACTCACTGACCGACTGTTGACATCGTGGACTGAGTGGTCTCACCACAAAGGGAGGAATGACCCAGCGCACCATCCATAATAAAAAACAACTATATTTATTAATTCCATATAAAATGTGGGCTATTTTATAACATCCTTGTTTTGGTAGACGCTGACAAACATTCAGCCTAAATGCTTCATATACGTTTTTCCCGAGGCTCTTTGACACTTTTACAAGGGTAATTCCCCTTTATTTAAGAGAATAAATGAAGGATGTTGATTATTATTTAGTTATCTTAAGTAAAGATCACGGACAAAAGTCACGAACGAAAGTGAAGAGGGTTGGGGAATCGCGGAAGAAAGTGAAAGTGAACAGCGGATGGGGGAGGAGGGCTGTAGAGGAGGGGAATGGGTAAAATGTGGTGCCAGATCAGATTTTGGAGGTTCCAAATCCAGTGTGTTCCAGCACAAATTAAGCCCTGAAGACAACATAGCTTGTCATAAATCTGTCATGAACATGATTGCCATGAAGCCATTACAATTGTGTCACGAGTTTTATAACAACATTATAACTGCTGTGGTACAAATTTATTTTATCAGAGTATTGACACTTTTAATAATAAAATTTAACTAATTAATTTTGCTCCATTGAAACAAGATGATGAGAAAACTAATCATGACACAATTACAATAGCCTCATGACATTCATGTCTAAGACAGACGTTGGAAGTGGTGTTGGAGAGGCCAGAAGGGGGCACTCAATCTGCAGTCTATGTGAGTCCTAATGCCCCAGTATAGTGAAGGGGACACTGTACTGTCACTTAGTGCCATCTTTTGGATAAGACGTTAAACTGAGGTTCTGACTCTCTGTGGTCACTAAATCCCATGGCACTTCTCGCAAAGAGTAGGAGTTTAACCGCGGTGTCCTGGCCAAATTCCCTCCATCGACTCTTACCCATCATGAACTCCCAATCATCCCCATCCATTGAATTGACTCTATCACTGTCTCTCCACTCCCATTATAGCTGGTGTGTGGTCAGCGCACTGCCACCGTTGTCCTGTCCAAGTGGATGCTGCACACTGGTGGTGGTGTGGAGAGACCCCAGCATGATTGTGAAGCGCTTTGGGTGTATGGCCATACACAATAAATGCACTATTTAAATACAAATTATTTACTTACTAATTACTAGACCCACACGGAATCTGCGCAGATTTTTAGCCCATCATTGATTCTGTTTATTTACTTCTGTAAATGTGTGTAAATGTATATTTATTCAGTTTTAAATTTAATTTCAGCAATATTACTGACTAATATAAAATATTCATATGATTTATTTACAATACAGTTTGTAAAGTACTGTTTTCGGTCTTTTAGTAGAGGTTTTATATGAGAGACTTGCTTTGTTTACCAAATAAAGTGGATCTAATAGCATCCACATTGTAAACATTAAATAAAAGTTTAAAAGGTATTACTTTTTATTTCATATACTAAAGTTTTAGTTATGATACTCCCAAAATCATTCCGCATAAATCCGCTGATTTTTAACAAAATTCTGCACAGAAATAGCAAAAAATGTCCGCAGATTCGGTCAGGCCCTACTAATTACTTACAGATTTATGTTGTTATGTTGTTTCAGTAATGTCAAGTTGTTCCGACAAAGACATCTCAAACAATGTCAAAATTACTTGCAGTAATAACAGCTGTCATAAGCGTGCATAAAATCTCATGTCAAATCATCATTTTAAAGGTCTTTGCACTTTTCAGGGGATAGGAGTGAATGCATTCAGTCACTTTGCTGCTGCAGCAGACCTGTCAAGTTCCTGTCAAGACACCTGTTTGTGTCGAGGTTTTCTTTCAATCCATACGATCTGTGCACAACGGCACAGGCTTGAGGTCAATTCATTCATTCATTCGTTCATTTTCTTTTCGGCTTAGTCCCTTTATTAATCTGAGGTCGCCACAGCGGAATGAACCGCGAACTTATCCAGCATTTGTTTTTCGCAGCGGATGCCCTTCCAGCTGCAACCCATCTCTGGGAAACATCCATACACACTCATACATTACGGACAATTTAGCCTTACCCAATTCACCTATACCACGTCTTTGGACTTGGAAACCGGAGCACCCGGAGGAAACCCACGCGATCATGGGTAGAACATGCAAACTCCACACAGAAATGCCAACTGACCCAGCCGAGGCTCGAACCAGTGACCTTCTTGCTGTGAGGCAAACGTGCTACGCACTACGCCACCATGGCGCCCTGGCTTGAGGTCAATATTCAAACAAAATGTCACTATTTGGTCAATGTGGGTCAACGACTTTTTAAAAGAGCAGTGCACTGTGCTTTTTATGTTGCTAGGCAACCACTAAATCAACTGTCTTGGTGCTCGAGCACATGACGTTGGGTGCTTTTTCACTCAAGAGTTGACTTTTTTCAACAGGAAGTGCTCAGAGCACAGCAGCATGCAAAGTACTGAGTGTAATGTAAAAAAGATGATTAGTTGAATGTCTCTTACAGCCTCTGAGCCTGATTTAGTCACTTGCTAGTGAACACCTCGCATAAAAATTTAGAAAAAAAAATCTTGAGTGTGATACTGTATGTTCTTTGGTCACAGTATAAAATGAGAAGTGCTGTTTCAGGATTAAACAAGGATGTTTATTGTGTTCCCCTGTGCAGAATCGTGGTAAGCATCTGAGACAGTGTCACAGGAGAGGATCCACTTTGATGAAAGCAATTATTCTAGTGGTCCAGCTGAACGGCGGAAGATAAGCTTGAACACAGAGACCAAACAAGGCCGTGGCTCTTTTGGCCACATCTGTGAGTATCTTTCCTTCACCTTCTTCACCTCCGTCCTCTAGTCATCTCCCTCACAGATCTACACTGCCCAAAGCAAGAAGTAGGATGTTATTGGACAAACCAGATAAGTTAGTTCTATTCTTGGCCTGCTTGATCAAAGCTCTCTCGGTTATCTAACTCTCCAATATCAAACGCTGATGAGGTCAAAGGCATCGGAAATGAGCATGAATGACCCAGTTTCCCTTTGAGCAGCTTTTTATAGGTTTCAGAGCGATTTGCAGCTAACCTTTTAGGGGTAATGTTTCAGACCTCAGGATGCGGCCGTGCACCTGCTTATTAAACTGTAGTAGATTCTTAAACAATTTCCTCAGCTGTCTGTCTACTGTATGTTTGTTAGCTCCGGTATATGGGATGACACTGCTAACACAACTTTTCTACTTGAAACATGTTCACTATACTAACCCCTGGGTTCTATTGATGTAAAAGGGGCCTCATTCTGAAGGGTCTCATTCTAAAAACGTAGCCCTTTCCGGAGATCGCAAATTATGTAGCCAGAAGTACGTGTATGGCTGCATTTTGTCTTTAACATGAATGCTACGGGGTGATATGACGGCGTTCCTTTTTGTGCTTACTAGCTGACCACTTACCTCCGGATGGACGGCTTTGTTGCTGTTACCAGTTTGTCCAGTTAGCTATGTATGTTGGTGGACTTGTATTGCAGAGAGGAGTTGACCATGAAGACAGGGCTCAAGTCCGGTTCCAGAAAGCGGGCAAGACAAAAACAGAAGCCAAAAAAATTAAATAAACAATTAAATAATGACCCGTTTCCACTGAGTGGTATGGTACGATACGGTTCGGTGCGCTTTTAGGGCGGTTTCCACTGTCTAAAAGCGTACCGAACCGAACCGTACCGTACCACTTTTTAGTCACCCTTTGCAAAGGGTCCCAAGCGTACCAAAGGGTAACTAAAAGGTGGAGCTAGACGCGCAGTTGAACGCTATTGGTTTACAGAGATACTTCATTTGCTTGCGCAACAAGCAGAATGAAAACAAAGGACCCGCCATGTTTAATACACAGCTGAGAGACAATGCTCCGAAATAATATGAGCATATAATAACGAGCCATGGTCGTCCCGAGCTTAAACAAACCTTGTCGTCGTCTTGATCAGCCACGAAGCCAAGAGAAGAGCAGATTCTTATGGGTTACGAGCCCATAAGCGTGAGCGCGAGAGGTTTCGCTTGTCTTGCGTTCGCGTGCGCGTCAATATTTGAAATGACAAAGTTCTTAACCTGGATTATTATAAACTCGGAATGACGGAGTTACTCTCTAACGAGAGAACAATGACGGAGAGGCTACATGTACTGGTGAAGATTAAAGATACAGATAAGAGGTTTGCACAGATGGGGCTCTATTTCATATTGTTTTTGAACCTAAATTAGGCATAAAAGTCTGCTGTGTGTAGTTTTTCTGTAATTTGGTAACATCGGAGACTGTGTGGGGCTGTATGTGTTCATATATGCTGCATTTATTTATTTATTTATTTTTTATAATCGCGGACCGTAGGCTATTTCACATCAATGATCTGCAGTTATAATCAGATCATGTTCAGTCAGTAATGAACATTTATACACCAGTGTTTATGTGTATAATAAAGCATCTGTTTTGTGAGAAGTGCTTCTCGTATGATTTGTGAACGACCCATAAAGCTTTACTGTAGACATTTCCTCAAGCGAAAATGACGTCGACTTAAACTTTCTGTCGTACACCACACCCACCAAAAGAGTACCCTTTTGCAGTGGAAACGCAAGCCTGATAAAGGTGACCCGTACCCACCCGTACCGTACCGTACTGTACCACTCAGTGGAAACGGGCCATAACAAGGTGAGAATGTGGTAAAATCTGAAAACGTGGAAAAAAATCAGGCAAGGGGTTGTCTTTTTCTGGATTCCTTTTTAAAACTGTCGGTTGGGTTAGGGAAGCTGGTGGTCGGGGCAATCGGTGCTTTTGAAAACACTATTGGTTGGGTTTAGGGAAGGAGGAGGGTGGGTCAGTTGATTAGCCAATCAGTCGACAGCAACCTCTAATGAATTTACCCAAGAACAGCGGACGAATGGCATTCGCAGGAAAAAAAATTGAGATTCTGGTGGATTCGCGAAAACAAAAACTGCCAAAACGTAGCTCCTGGGATGTATTCGGCGCTCTCTGGAAATGTATATAGTATGTTTTTAGAATGAGCCTGGGTTGAAATTTGTACCTGCATCCCTCGCCATCCGATTCAAGCTCAGCAGATGAATGACATGTCTCATCTCATGCGACGGATACAATGAATGTTCAGAGAGGAATGAACCAGGCTCTCACGAAGGCCACCCACATAGAGAGCCGCAACATGACACTGACAGTCTGCTATAGCCCATACAGAAACACTCTTGGGATTGAGGGTTTTTGTCCGAGGCTTTGATGTTTCTGTGCTTTGTATTTGTCCAACCTTTATAACCTTTGCAACATGTCCATATGCAGAGGATGTCATTTTTTCCCCGATTGCTCACGTGGAGGATTTGCACATGTCTGTAAAGACAGAATGCAAGTAAAAAGGCGATTCCGGTATCTAATGATCCTGATAATGACAAGAGAACGGACGGAAGAATGTTAGGCTAAAAATAGCTCCAAACTTTTTCCATCCCCATTCCCTATCCGAAGATCCAAGAGGTAAACAGAGCTGGCAGAGTTTATAGAGGCATGTTGTGGCGGAAAATAATGTCCCTTCCCACTTACCATTGCGGTTTCAGGTGGTCTATGCGTACAACAAGAATGAATTATGCATTCCTCCCACATACTCATGGAACAGACCAATGGAATGTACATGTTTTACAAGCTACATCCCTTTTTTCTTACTTAGTATAATACTCACTTGAGTAGAAAGAATTAATCAGAATCAGAAAGAGCTTTATTGCCAGGTATGTTCACACATACGAGGAATTTGTTTTGGTGACAGAGCTTCTACAGTGCAACAGAATTACAGAGACAGGACAAAAAACAGATAATAAATATATTTTAAAAATAGAAGTGTTACAAATATACAAATGGACAAGTGTATGTACAGGTGTATTACTATATAAAACGTTTTATGTGCGCTGTTATGTGCAAATTGGCATGTAAGGTGTGTTGTTAAATAAGTGTATGTGTGTGTAAAAAGTGTATTGCAAGTAGTGATGTTGGTTCCATGATTATTATCATCAAGTGTTCATGAGATGGATTGCCTGAGGGAAGAAACTGTTTCTGTGTCGGGCTGTTCTGGTGCGCAGTGCTCTGTAGCATCCACCAGAAGGTAACAGTTCAAAGAGGCAGTGTGCTGGGTGTGAGGGGTCCAGAGTGATTTTGGCAGCCCTTCTGCTCGCTCTGGATAAGTACAGTTCTTGGAGAGTAGGGAGGGTTGTACCAATGATTCGCTCAGCAGTCCCAACTATTCGACGTAGTCTTCGAAGGTCAGATTTGGTAGCTGAGCTAAACCAGACAGTTATTGAAGTGCAGATGACTGATTTAATGATGGAGGTGTAGAACTGTTTCAGAAGCTCCTTTGGGAGGTTGAATTATCCAGGGGACCTATGACAGCTCCCTAAAATACCGGTACTTTTCTATTAGGTCATCTTACTGTTTTGAAGATCTTCTGAAGACATACGCAGATCATTCATCATTAGGAAGACAGGATGTCTGGTGGATGAAGAAAGAAAAGAAAAGGGACTGATTAGGGCAGAGAAGGAAAAAGGTGTTACTAGAAAATCAGTGGGTTCTGTCCTGCTGTTTCATTATTATTTTTCTCAAGCAAAACATCAGGTCCTGATGTCCTAATGCATTATTTGGTTGTGTTGCCATCCTCACCGCTAACTTCATTAGATACTATCCATTTATTTTCCAAATAACTTATCCCATGTAAGGTACAAGAATTATAGAGCCTTTCCCAGAATCTCATACCATTAGACCATTTTGGGCTAAAGGGTTCTTCCACTCCTCAGAGGTATCTGTGTATTAACTTGTCCTCTCATTCCTTTCCACTGCTGTCTCTGAAATATTCAATCTCATCTGATTCCTAACTGCAATCTCACAACGATTTGTAACATTTTGATATAACGTCTTATCTCATTTGCATATTTTAGACCGATTTGCTCACTCCCCTAGTGAGGGGTTTTACAAGCTTCATCTCTTCTCTCTGACTTAGTATAATACCCACTTGAGTAGAAATAATTATCCAGGGGACCTATGACAGCTCCCTAAAATACTGGTACTTTTCTATTAGGTCATCTTACTGTTTTGAAGATCTTCTGAAGACATACGCAGATCATTCATCATTAGGAAGACAGGATGTCTAGTGGAAGAAGAAAGAAAAGAAAAGGGACTGATTAGGGCAGAGAACAAAAAAGTGTTACTAGAAAATCAGTGGGTTCTGTCCTGCTGTTTCATTATTATTTTACTCAGGCAAAACATCAGGTCCTGATGTCCTAATGCATTATTTGGTTGTGTTGCCATCCTCACCGCTAACTTCATTAGATACTATCCATTCATTTAGATCATTTTGGGCTAAAAGGTTCTTCCACTTCTCAGAGGTATCAGTGTATTCACTCGTCCTCTCATTCCTTTCCACTGCTGTCTCTGAAATATTCAATCTCATCTGATTCCTCACTGCAATCTCACAACGATTTGTAACATTTTGATATAACGTCTTATCTCATTTGCATATTTTAGACCGATTTGCTCATCCCCTAGTGAGGGGTTTTACAAGCTTCATTTCTTCTTTCTTACTTAGTATAATACCCACTTGAGTAGAAATATTATCCAGGGGACCTAAAATACTGGTTCTTTTCTATTAGGTCATCTTACTGTTTTGAAGATCTTCTGAAGACATACGCAGATCATTCATCATTAGGAAGACAGGATGTCTGGTGGACGAAGAAAGAAAAGAAAAGGGACTGATTAGGGTAGAGAAGGAAAAAAGTGTTACTAGAAAATCAGTGGGTTCTGTCCTGCTGTTTCATTATTATTTTTCTCAAGCAAAACATCAGGTCCTGATGTCAGTGTGTCGTTGTCATTTCAAACATACCCTTGGAAGAGGCACACAAGTTGTGATTGAACTCAGAAATCTGCCCCGGGGCATTACTTTGAGGGGGAAACCACGGAACCACAGCTAATGCCTTGCAGTCCCCTGGTCTGAACTACTGTCAGCAGATTTTCACTCAGAATATGATTGTCATTCCAAGTTGAATGCAGAAGCTTCGGCAATGCTAACAAATGAAATGAGATTAAAGCAACACATGCCGAAGCAAACGTGAGATCTTCTCCGCGTTTGTCAACAAGCAAAGGCAGAGGGAGCATCTGAACAGAGCTGCTTTAGCAAACATCGCTTGTGCCTTGAGCTAAATAAATATCTATGCACAGCATCAAATTGTGCTTGAGTTTGCACAGCCAGTACCTCAAAGAATGTGGAGTCAGGGTCAAGGTCCTCTTTGGAGAAGTAAGTGTTTACAAAAGGAGACAACAAAGAGACATGACACAAGGGGCAATTGTAAAAGAATAAAGCATGTCGCTTATTGATTCAAGAGACAGACGACACAAAGGTCTAAAAGGCTCCCCTGCCTTGCTTTAAGTCGGACGGACTTTTCAGAAGGACTCGGTCTGGAGATTCTCCTTTCATCCCCCGCCGCAAGTTGAAGCGACATATTACATAAAGTTCTGTGCCAAAGTAGCAATAGTTGTTTTTAATTCAACCTAAACCAACGTAAAAGACCTAATTACAGAAGAGTGAGCGGCCCAGCCCTTTTTTTCAAATGACTGTACAGTAAGTTTGATGTTTTGTTTGCTTCATCCTGTTTTGTTTCTTTTTCTTTCCTTCATCTTGTGTGTTATAAAGAATGCCATTGACTCACTTGTGGTTTGCCTTTTGTCAAAGAGTGTGTCTCCTTCTGCACCCTCATGTTTCCACCCTTTTCCTGGCTTTGATCATCATAGAGACTAAACTGTCTGTCCTGTGGACTCATGTGCCATGTGTCCGATGAGCACCAGTGTTACATACACACGACTCAGAGGAATGTGCATTGCATTTGCACACTCACAATCAAGCCATGTTAAAGGCTTGATTTTTACAAAGCTGTGACCTGAGAATCAAATTCTGGGACATCTAGTCATTGTCATTCAACCAACTCTTTGCTTACTTTGCTCCATCCAACATCCTTGGATTTCACTACCCATATCTACAAAATGCTCATTGTTTCCAATTCATTCTTCAGTACTCCTAATGCATTATTTGGTTGTGTTGCCATCTTCACCACTAACTTCATTAGATACTATCCATTCATTTTCCAAATAACTTATCCCATGTAAGGTACAAGAATTATAGAGCCTTTCCCAGAATCTCGTACCAGTAAATCATTTTGGGCTAAAGGGTTCTTCCACTCCTCACAGGTATCTGTGTATCCACTTGTCCTCTCATTCCTTTCCACTGCTGTCTCTGAAATATTCAATCTCATCTGATTCCTCACTGCAATCTCACAACAATTTGTAACATTTTGACTTAATGTTTCAATTGTTTCAATTTGTACAATCTCATTTGCATATTTTAGACCGATTTGTTCATCTTCTAGTAACAGGTAGGTTTAGGGACGGGGTTTGGGGGCATGCCTCCCTTTAAAAACCCAAATTAAATCATGTGAATTAGCCAGTTGTCTGATGATAGATAAAATAATTGTTTCCTCAAGAAATTGGGCTGGATTCCTTAAACCTCTTCCACTATTAGTAATTCCCTTAAGAAAACAGCACAAACATTTTTTCACAAATCTCTTCCCATACTCTCGATCAAGACCATGAGGTTATCTGCTCAATTTGTTTGCGAACCTTTCCAGAACCACAAATGTTACATTTAGCATAACAATTCAATTCGTTTATGCTTGTGAGTACTCCAACTTAGGTCCTGTTTACACCTAGTATTAGGATGAATTATGCTAGTCAAATCAGAAATGGACAATGCTATATAGAGTTGTAAGAACACTCGGAAACATTTTGGTCACACTTTATTTTGATGGTCTGTTTGTTGAATTTAGGTTACATGTCAACTAATTCCAGTGGTGTAAAGTAATTAATTACAAATACTCAAATTACTGTAATTGAGTAGTTTTTCTCAGGAATTGTAATTTACTGAGTAGTTTTATAAATGTGTACTTTTACTCTCACTTGAGTACATTTTTAGTGCAGTATCGGTACTTTTACTCCACTACTTTCCTTTTACCTGCAGTCACTACTTTATTTTTTCTTGTAAATGGGGATTAGAAAAGTCAGACCTGTGATTCCTGTCCAATCAAATCGCACATAGAAGGTAAATCGCATAATAATGAACTACCTCAAGACATGGGCGCTTTATAATTGCAGGAAACTGTTTGGAAGTATTAAGTGTCCAAGAAGATGTCCAAAATCTTTACACACATTGACCCGGAGACTGTTTAGATGCATGTCACTGATCAGAAGATGACTGTATGATGACCGAAATGGCCTTAAACACCCAGCAGACACAAGACGTCAACATGACATTAGATTGACGTTGTACCCTGACGTCATGGGGATGCTACATTTTGTTTGGAAATGAAAATCGGGTTGACTTTAGAACTCAACGTCCGGCCAACGTCAATGTCCATTCTAAAACCAACCAAATATCAACTTCTAATGATGTTACAGCTTGAAGTTGTGTGGACGTTACCCCTATGATGTCTAATAGATGTTGGATTTTGGTTGCCATAACTGATGAATAAATGTCAGTATTTGAGGTCAACATGACGTTTAAGATGTTGACTCGACATTGGATTTGGGTCACTTCGACCAAAAATCGACCAAATGTCAACGTCATTTGATGTCATTATTGAACGTCAAAATAACACTGTCATTATAAACTGGTTAAACATTGAATTTTGGTCACCTGACGTCACAACGTAAGTCTAACCTAATATTGACGTCTTATGACATTGTGTGCCTGCTGGGCAATTACTAGATGTACTACAGAATGTTACATTTACACACACACATGCACAAAATGCATGTGCAAAATGCATCAGCTTTTCACAGTGTAATACTCACTACTCACTACTCTTGAGTACTTTTAAAAGGGCTACTTTTTACTCATACTTTGAGTAATATTTACAACAGATACTTTTACTCTACTTGCACTACATTTTTAGGCAAGTAATGGTACTTTTACTTGAGTATGATTTGTCAGTACTCTTTCCACCACTGACTAATTCTGATTAGATTATAAGTAGACTGTTAGGGTTAGGGTAAGTTGACATGTACTTGCAAAATTTCTTATAGTCAGTTAAATGTCTGTTGAATGTCAGTATCAGCAGATATTAAGCAGACAGTCTACTAATACTCAAATGGACCATCGAAATAAAGTGTTACCAACATTTTGAGCCAGTCCACTTTCAAGTATTTGATCCCATTATTTATAGATGACGTGGATTTTATAACATATTGTGAGAAACCACATTAAACAATGGTTCATACTTTGTGCATTTTACCAAAGGTAAGCCTTGTGCAAAGGTTACAATCCAAATTACAGAAAAGTTGAGGCCATAAAATCAAGAATATGAGATTTGCTGATATATGACACAGATCTGGACTGCGGAAAGGCCAGTCAGGCACATCTATTCAGAGTCTACAAAACTTGCTGTAGCACATGCTGAATGAGACTTAATCTAACAACCACAGACTAACCATGAAAGACATTGTCTTAATTGCAGTATATGGCTCTGTATTCTGCCAATGTAAGCCTCTATGTCAATGGTACTTATGCAAACATTTCTCACTCATGTCGTTTACTCTGCCGTTCCCCGAACCATGACAGACGTTTACTTTTGCATCTGTCACTCATGAAATCTGAATGTTCTCTCTGAACTTTGAGATTTACAATTCTATGTCTATATCTAATGCTGTGTTCACACCAGACGCAGCGAATAGCGTGATTTATTTACGCGTAAATAGACACATAGCATGTTGAGTTTACTTGCTTCATTCGCATATCAAATTTGCTTCATTCGAGCGTCAAATTCACTTCACAATAGATGTGGATTCGTGTCATGGATAGGGCTTCTGTCTGTCTGGTGACTCTAGCTTCGTTGCTAAACGGCTAACATGGATTTTATTGAGAGAGTAGCTGTACTTTATGTCTTGCGTAGATTCGTTCGTATCTGAGTCCACTAGATTCTTTTTAGAAGTGCAATTCAATTCAATTCAATTGGTGATATCACCATTAGAAGTGCACCCAGCTCTTTGAGTTCATCAACTCCTCCTGAAAGTATACCTTGATGATGGAGGCTTTTAGCCGTGCTTCAGACTGAACCAAGCCCAGTTTGATAAGCTGTTGTCGATGTCGGCAAGAGGATTTCCCCTCTAGACACCAGCATAAGGCGCTACTTCATAATGAGCAAGCTCAAGTGCAAGCTCATGATTGGTTAATGCGGCACCAATGTCCACTAAAGTTTTGATTTTCCAAGTTGAGCGATTCGAGCGTTAAGCACATCAAATGCGCGAAATGCTCAACTCTCGCCACTTTTTTCTCATCATGTCATTCGCGCCGTCTGATGTCTATTCGCGTCTGTACATTGACGTAACATGTAAATCACTCGCACTTGATGCTTCATCCGTGTCTGGCGTCAACACAGCACAAGCTTAAATATGGCCTCCTGGAAATGTGGAGTCCATCACACTTTTCCACCATCACTCCATCAGCTCTGGCCTGAGAAACTAGCTGCATCACTTCTGCACACATCCAGTGTAAAGCTTTCAATATCAAACATTCAAGTGTTGTTTCTTGATGCAGCATCAGACTGTGTTCAGATGCAGTGTTTTTTCTGAAGTTCTCCTGAGCTCATGTGTCTTTATTTAACAGCACAGCGTTTTTTCATGCAGAGTGTTTCATGAAGTGCCATGTGAGGCTCAAAGCTGAGCACATTCAGCTGAGGGTTTCTGCCTCGCTCAACACAGATTGAGATTTCTCTGGACTTCCTCAACGTTTCACTATATTTAATATGGTAGTTGGTGAAAGACTAAACTTGGCTGTGATGCTGCATTGATAAATGTGATTTTAGATTTGTCTGACGATTCTCACTTGACTTTTGGCGAAAACTGATGAGCCATGATACTGAGATGCTCATTTTACACTCAAACATGAAACCCTCATGCATCATCTGCTTCAAAACTGTTTCGTTTGGATATTTCACTTTTATTTAGCCTCGATCCCAATATCCTTGTTTTGGAGCGGGTTGCAGCCATCAAAATCAAACATTTTTATATATTGTTCACTGCAAACATTTTTATATATTGTTCACTGAAAACATCGGAAATCTTATTTTTGTAGTTTTGCCAATTAAAGGGGTGCTCCACAGTGTATGTTAAGGCTTGATTGTGTTTATAAAATACACAACTATGTGTGCTTATGATTTAATTGTAGAAAATCACGTTATTTTTTCATATATCTTCCTTTGATTTTGTATAGCCACTCAGCTAACATGAAAACCACTGTCATATTTCCTAGTTCCTCTGAAAGGCCTGCACTTATGAGGCTCTGATTGGTCAGCTAACATAATGTGCTTTGATTCGTAAATTGGCTCCACGTCACGCCCCTACAAGCCCACGCTTTTGCGCTGTGTAATCCCGGTCAGTCAGAGTAGCTGTTAGCAGCATTAGCTGCCTGAATCAGACAGAAAAATGAAGAACACACAGCTGAGCCTCACGCCTGCTCTCTTAAATAAAATCTGACAAGTGTCTTTCACATATATTCAGAATAAATGTGTAAGTACTATGAAACATTCTCATATCTTTTGTGAGTTTATTATTTGAGATGCAGAACGCAGGGAAAGCGTCCGCATAGTGAGACACTGCAGTGCTGCTGAAGATTGTGGCTGTTTACTGCGGTTTGACTGATAAATATGAATTTGTAGCTAAATTGTTAGTGGTGCCAAACAGCATTTCTCATTGTTTACATCCTTGTTTACGTCCTCGCTACAACATACCAATAATGCTAGAAACTGTGCATGTAATTGATCAATTTTAACAAATAAAAATACTTACAAGTTGTGGCTCACAATCCACAGCTTCGTCAGTTGGAGGAGTTTTAGCTGAATCCAGCACTGAACTGGAAGAGATTTTGAAAGTTCTCCTTTGTCAAATGCTAGCTATATTTTTTTTAAATCATTCTTTGGAACATAATTAAAATTAAACAAAGCACTTCTCTGTTTGTGTTGTGTCCTTTGGAGACCCAAATAACGATACAGAAGAAGCTCTGTGGAAATAGCAGCGTTTGGACAACATTTTAGCTTTCTCTGCTATAACATTACAGCACCTCTGGCTACACCCCTTCGCTGCGCAGAGAGTGTGCGTGAGGTGAATACACGTAACCAAAAGCCCTTGTGATCTCACTAGCCCTGATGTATTTTTTTTGTAGTCCCCAAATTTGTTCGCTATAGGCTTTGCTAAGCTAACTCTGTAAATCCAATGTCTCCCTTTGCATTGAACTTTGAGCGTCTTACATTCAGATATGTTGTTTATGTTCACACAGCTACTTTACACATCAGCTAAAGTTTAAAATATTATATAGTAGTGGACCACCCCTTTAAATAAATGGTAAAGATAATCAGCAACTGTCATATTCTTGATTTTATTGCATTATAGCCATCCAAATGTTTCAGGAATTCAGGTTGCACACTTGAAAACCATTGACCATTCTAAACCTTAACACTAACAAGCTGGTTTCATTCAATAGAAATGGTGTGACACTGAGCATTTCCAGAAAACTGATGTAAAGCTTGAAAAAGTAAGAGGAAAGGATCAGAACAGGAGATACTTGTGAATGCATGTTAACAGCAAAAGAAGCATTTTGTGATCTGAGATTGTGGTCAAATGTTGAACGACCAATTATCCCTAAGAGCTATAGATCCCATCGCATCAGCACTCCGCTGATCTCATCCATCAAATCCAATATTGGACTCCCAGATAAGGCATGCTGAGATTCTGGCAGTCTGCGAAGCCTAGACCTCATTGTGGAATATTCTAATAAGCCCCGACCACTACATGATTGAGCAAAGGACAAAGACATCAAAGACGAATTACACAGACCGTTTGATCTCTTCCCCCTCTTTTTAACATCACGCTGTACTGTTTACACTCTGTTCCTCATTATGTTCTTCATCCATCACACTCATTCTGACTCCATCAGGGAAAAGAACATGACTTTAAGATGATTTTGGAAAACTTTGCTTCCAGTTTCTAAGCATGAGGCAATGTTAGTGGGACATTCTGCTAGCAAGTGCGAATCCTATGTAACTTATTATAGCAATAACTCATCAATTTAACACCTGTAAAGTGAACTAAAAGCACAGCCTTGAAAGGACATCTACTAAAGCATTGGAAAGCTACATGTTACGTTGTGTGTTTTGGACATTGTGTAAAGAATCGAACACGCAGTCGGGTAATAACTAGAGTTGGCTGTTGGCGGGGTTGCATTTATCAAATGTGGGATTCTGGCAACTTTGGGACCATTCACACTCACAGCCTCTGCAAATCCTGGCAGCCTGGATGGGCACTCAAAGGAAGTCCTCATAGCGCCGTAGTTTAGGGATTTTCACTGGGAACAAGTTCATATGTTTGATTATAGTAAAAAAAAAATGGCATATGCCAGAAATTTGATTAATAAAACCTGCATCTGAGTGGAGTGGGTGAACTGGTGTCTTTAAAATCATTCAGGGAAAATTTAATATTCGGAATTCATAACTCGCTCTGGTAAATGTTTAGAGCTATGATTCGTCCATTTTGATGATGACACGTTTAATAGTACAAAACATTTTGGTTAAAAGATCCAACCTTTAAAGCAGGGCTTTTCAATTAGTTTGTCATGGGGGCCAGTTCATGAAAATCAGTATCAGTTTTATTGCCAAGTGTGCTTTACACACACAAGGAATTTGCTTTGGCTACAGAAGCTTCCAGTGTACATAAAGTGACAAGTGACAACACAGAATAAATATTTAAAAAAAGAAGACGATAGACATTAAACAGAGATGCAGTCACTCCAACGATCTGGATGTTGAAAAGCATCCCAAACGAAGGGCCGGAGAGGTATGACTTGCAATATGAGTGAGGACACAACTGTATTTGTTGCATTTTTGTTCCTTAAGACACCGGCGTTGGCTTTTTCTACTTCTTCTAAATTTAAATACATTCATATGATGTTTTGAACTGCATTACAATTATGGATGCAACAATTATAGATTTTGGTTGTACGATTATAGTCTGAAGAATAATCATGGTTTCACGGTGATCACGTCTAATGTATATTTAAGCTTTATATTAGGTAGGCCTAAGTATTTAGATTAACTGTTGTTATCATCTGCGTTCATACACTCTCACTGGGGCAGTACCATTTCAAAAGGTACATATTTGTACCTGAAGGGCCTATAATGGTACCTCAAAGGTACTTTTAAGGCACATTTGGGTACTAGTATGCACCTTTGAGGTACCACTGGGGACTTTTGAAAAGGTACTGCCCCAGTGACAGCTCCTGCACCTTTATTTCTGAGAGTGTACATGCATCATCATTTTATTAATAATTCGTCTAACATATCTTTTGTTTACATTGCACTGAAAGCCACGCACAACCGTGATGTTTTCTACCGCATTCTACATTGGCGTATTCTACATTAAAATAACAAACTTGCGCACGAAAAGGCCCGCCACTATAGTTAGTTTAGTGTGCGTGCATATTGGCATACACGCTCTGAACTTTAAGCTAGCGCACAGGTGGCATAACTTTTTTTAATTGCAGCAGTTTAGTTTTGTGCAACAGAAACGCACAATTGGGAAGCCTTTACGATTAATTAACTGTGACGAATTAAAGCGCAGTGAAATCGGCGAATCGTTGCATCCCTAACAACGATATCAGTGCATTGTACATAAATGTTTTCGGCTGCCCACTCCACTCGCTTAATGCTTAGGTGACTCACGCTCTGCGCAGCCTTAACTGCAGCTCATGCTGTATTGAACAGACGCTCATCATTTCATAACTATAGCGGCTGCTTTTCGACTGAACTAAATTTATTTCTGATGTCTTGGTCACACTAATTGGAGGGTCAGAACAAATTGCCTCAGGGGCCGCCAATGGAATAGCCCTTCTTTAAAGTATAATGTGTAAATAAATGTGGTATGTCAAATTGCAGAGCTTGTCTAAGCATGCGCATCACTTCCTTAAAGGTGCCATCAAATGAAAATCTGGATATGTCTAGGCATAGCTGAACAATATATGAAGTTATGTACAGATAAATAGCTTATTACACGGAAAGAAATACTATGAGCATTAAAATAGTTATTTCCTCCTCCTAATATAAATCTTGCTTTAACAAAAGAGTATAGAAAAACATGCAAATCAGAACATAACACAGATAAAACGATGATAAAAAATGTTATGCTATAGGTTTAAAACAGCTTATTGTATTTCCTATGTGTGTGGCGCTATTATTTTGAAAACTGGATAGCCGTTCAGCGACTTTAAAGGTTTTTGACTCTTCTAAAGCATAAAAATACCATAATATGTTTGCAGATATTTAGGAAACATGCTAAGTGAGCATTCCTGTTTGTCTGAAGTCAGATATTCTGCTTTGAAAATGTCTGCTAGGTGCCAGAACATCTGTCTTTGTTTTGGTTCTTTAAAGCTGCCCAATGCTAGTTTACCCAATTATATTTTTAGCACCCTGGGTCACCTTGTTGGAAAACCGCATATTTCATTCATTCAGTCAGAAAGGCTCTGAAAACATGCGCTTGTGACCGAAATGTGACCTCCGGTGGACAGTACAGCTGCTGAAGTGACTAATATCAGGGGTCAAAAAAAATTTGGGTACCATTATTGACTATATTTTAAACTGTGATGCTTTGTGCAAGAAGGGGCATCAGCGCCTTTATTGTCTCAGGAAACTATCATGTTTTCACATTGTCCCCGATATGCTTAATATTTCAAATTGGCCCCAATATGCTCATTTTTCTGTTGTTTACCTGTAAGAAATAGAAGCCGTTTCTAATATATCAATTCGATTTGTTGGTGAAACAAAATTTAAATCAGCCGTTAGGCTCGATAGTCACTCGCTCATGTTGGTCCTCAATCTGGCAACCTGCACTTGCGTTTGTTTTGATCCAGGAATACAATAGCTAGTTCAACCACTGGGTGTCAAATTTACATACTGCACCTTTAATGTGATGCAACAACTTATGGAGCATCTCATCATGGCTTGTCAAAATATGGAAAGATGGATTATAAATTAATTTAGGCCCAATCCCAATTCTATTTTTGTACCCCTACCCCCTTTCACCTGGTCCTTGAAACAGGGTGTGAAGGAGAAGGGCTTCAAAATTTACCCCTAAGAAATGGGACAGCACTCCAACACCTACACACGTCATCATATGTCATTGCAAACTCTTGCTTCATATGAGTTGTAGCTGGTGTATTCTGGGAAATTTTCTTACCCCTCGGTTTTCGTGTGTGGTCCTTGAAAATCACAGTTTGAAGGGGTATCTAGCCCTTCCCCTTAGCCCTACGCCTTCAAGCTAAAGAGAATTGGGACACCCCTACTCCTTCATGTGAACGTGCAAAACAAGGGGTAGGGGTTAGGGGAAAATTGACATTGGGCCTTGATGCCCCTCTGAATAAGCATTTGGTCTGTTTAACTTTCTAGTTTAACGTGTATATTGTGAAATATGCCATGTACCTTTGTAATGAGGCAGCAGACACAAGTAAACTGTGTTTAATGCATGTTTATGTATTGTGTCCTATCATTCAGCTCTTACAGTGATTTTTGTTTGGAGCAAGGACAGCAATACTGTTCATAAAACAAATATTTGGTCATATCACCCACTCCTAGCACACATGGCTTTCTACATTGCTTCAGTCAAAATTACTTTTTTTTTTTTGACAAGGCATCTACTCAATTTATTTGGCGTCAATTTGTAAAAATATTTTTGGACGATATGTTTGGACGATCATCCTGTGTGAATGTCAGTGCAGAATTGATTTTCATGACCCTTCCAAATAAGGTAAAAACCGAGCATATCATTCTAGGGCCAAATCCTAGGGTTGAAAATGAGTCTGTGCCTCTATAAACTTTGTAAATAAAACTGTTTCTTGAGAATTTTTGCACTTACCTGAGCCACTTTCCTACTATAGTGATATCAGGGATTAATTTTAATGTATTTTTGTCTGTGGCTCAGTGGTTAGCACTGTCACCTCACAGCAAGAGGGTCGCTGGTTCGATCCCCGGCTGAGTCAGTTGGCATTTCTATATGAAGCATGTTCTCTCCGTGTTGGCGGGGGTTTCCTCCGGGTGCTCCCGTTTCCCCCACAGTCCAAATACATGCGCTATAGGGGAATTGAATACACTAAAATGGCCATGGTGTATGTGTGTGAATGTGAGCATGTATGGATGTTTCCCAGTACTGGGTTGCAGCTGGAAGGGCATCCGCTGTGTAAAACATATGCTAGATCAGTTGGCTGTTCATTCCGGTCATTTAGGTTGTGAGAACATTCTCATAACGTTATCTGTGACGTTATCTAGACGTTGAAATGTCCAGTTTGCTTAATGTTGCTAGAACATTTTTTTATGGTCAGCATAACGTCCTTACAACGTTTTCAAAACCAAGAACTTTGTTACAAGAACGTTTTTTTTGAACCTTGTGAAAACGTTCAAGTATAAGTAACGTCCTTGAGACGTTTCCAAGAACTTTGTTATAAGAACGTTTTTCATCAACATTATGAGAACGTTAATAATGTTATGAGAACATTCTAAAAACGTTTAATTGGTAACATTCTGTGCTAACATTTCTACAACTTTTAAAGAACGTTAGTGGATGTTCTGGGAACGTTCGCTGTTAGCTGGCTCTGTGGCGACCACTGATAAATAAACTACTTAAAGCTAAAGGAAAATGAATGAATGAATAGAAATTGCACAGCACAAACATATGTATTATCTAAATATTGGTCTGGGTTTAGTGCTCACTAACAATCTATCACTGCAAAGACATTTCAAACTTATTTTTACCCCTAAGTGGAGAACAAAACAGCACTTTGCCTTGAGTCTACACAGGGCCTTTACTGGAGCAAGGGTCTTTTCCCCATCTGGTAGTCATAAGTGCTCAGAAGTGTGTGAGTGTTTGTGTACAATGGGATTGTATAAACGTCTGTCCATTTAAAAAAAAAAAAACAAGGTATTGTATAATGTGTGTGTGTGAGTGTATGTGAACGCTCAGTGAGACGGAGACACTTGTGCCCGTGGCGTCAGCGAGAGCTCGTGACTGTGCCTGTTTAACTCTGCTAACAGAACAACCATCCTCCAATGCAATCACGCAACCCACAGATGGCCCACAGAACACAGACAACCACACAGAAACTAACAAGGAACCATAATAATCCACAAGTCCACAGCATAGACACATAAACCAGAAGGAATACACGCTTCTTCCAACAGAACTATTGTGCTGTTTTCACAGCGCCTCCCACCTGTTCCCTTCAAACTCATTCTGGGAAATAGATCTGAATCATCACCTGTTGCTGAAGAACTATCGAGGGCAGACAGTTTTCTGTCCATGACCTCAAACTGAACTTGAACATGAAGGATACAGGAGTTTCAGGACTATTCAGCTGTTTTATTACTGAGAGAATAACAGAAACACATGTAGATGCATTTTGAGCACATCTTAAATGACATAAACACTTTGTTCTTATTGTAATTAATCCTTACTGTTTCTTTATGCAATACATTTATTCGTTTTCTTCAGCGTAGTTTTTTTGTAAATCATGGGTCGCCACAGAGGAATGAACCAACGCCAACTTATTCAGCTTATGTTTTACGCAGCGGATGCCTTTTCAGCTGCAACCCATCACTGGGAAACACCCATACACTCTCACATTGTTACAAACCGCTTTGATGTTAGTCTAGGGGAAAGTGGGGTTGACATTTAGATAATTGAAATAAATTTATATCAAAAGTGAATGAAGTGCAAAAGACAACCAAAGTAATACCAAAACGTGTGACTTTATTTACAATACCCAAAGTGAACAAAAACAACGAATGAATCAAAAATAAAAATAAGATGGTAAGACAAAAATGTACTATTTACAATATATACAACACAAAAGATGGGAAAAACAAGAGAGCCGGCAGAAATGACGTGGGCGGCGCTAAAGAAATGAAAAGAACAAAACCCAAACAGTATCTAACTCCCCAGAAGCATCTAACTAACTAAGGCCCCGTGTACACTAGTGCGTTTTCGTTTTAAAACGCATAAGTTTTGCTACGGTAACGCCATCCGTCCACACTACGCCGGAGTTTTCGAGCCACGAAAACAGAGCGTTTTGGAAACGCTGGAGAGGCCGTGTTCATTCTAAAACGCTGCTGCTCCGTCTCAATGTGGATGGAGGGAAACGGAGACCTTTGAAAACGGAGGCGTGGCTGCTGAGATCCGCTACGTGATTGGGGCTTTGGGTCATTGCGTATCCTTCCCTTATTCATCAAGCGCACATGACTATAACGTCACCGGCAGACCAGCCTTCACTGTAAACACTGTATTTTCGATAGCCATGGATGTTTTATATTCATTTGTTACTTTAAGTAACAACTCGACCTCGTCGTCTGTCCTCAAAAAAACCTCTCTTGCTTTCTTTGCCATTGCGTTCATCGTTCAACCAGCGTTTGTTGACTAACAATAACCAAATCTGGAGCAAGACGCATGCTTCCTGTTTATACTTGAACGCGCATGCCCAGAGTGCGCGAATGGTCACGTGATATACGTTTTTGGTGGCGTAATGTGGACGGAGATCTGTTGAGAGACGCTTGGGTGAAACGCTAGTGTGGACGCGGATCGTTTTCATGCTAAAACGCCGTTTTAAAACTAAAACGCACTAGTGTAAACAGGGCCTAAATGTATGAAACAAAATAACAAACGCGGAGTCTTCCGAGTCCTAACTATCTACTCTGTCTAACGAAAAAGTACAAGGGGTGGCGCTCGCCCCTAACCTAATGTACTATACATAGAGTAGACCTACGCGTTGCAATATGTATGTCACGTGACCTTCTTACCTGTCCGCTTCGTCCAAGCCTCGTAAACACAGTGAATGAGATGGAATGTGAATGACGGAGGGATACGTGCACACAGAAACAGGCAACAACGAAACACACAGTCAGACAGGGTTTTTTTTCATTTGCAACGAATTGCAACACACTCAATACAAACACAAGAGAATAACAAGAATGAGAAGAGAAGGACAGGGCTAGGGTCTGGCGCTCTTTTATATCGGGAAGTCTTTGCCTATTGGACGTGATGTCATAGTGACGTAACCGGTGATGAAATGATTGACGGATGAAGTGACCAATAGCGGGAACCGGAGAATCTGAAAGCAGATACGGGAAAACAGAGAGAGAGAGAACACAAAGCACAAATAGAGCACAAGTAACACAAATACGTAACACACATGCAGTGTAACGGAGGGGAAGCAGTAGCTCATCTGATTACTCGCTACTGAATAAAGTAGCGCTGTTAGTTCCCATCACTGCTGAGGACCATCTCATTCATTTATTTGTTTCTTTATTAATTCATCTTTTTAATATTACTTCATTTATTTTCCCCACATGAAAGCAACTCCATTTATCGTATCTGTTCATGTCAGTTCCTAACTAACGACTAACCGGCAATAACTATGATCTCTCTCAAGGCTTTTTATCACATTATGCTGTTTGTCCAGTCATTACGCTTGCGTTATTTCCGACTCTTTCTTCATTATATCTGCATTCCTATCAGTCTGCCTGCAGTCCTTCAGAGTACGAGAGTCTGCCTGTGGCATCGGAGACGCATCTGATCTTCCCAAGTTGTTTCCTTTGCTTTGATGAAACCAACACTGCTTGAAAATCAATGGAGTGGCTGCGGAGAGCGAGAGGTCAGAGCAAGTGCTCTCGTGTTGTTGCGTTCGCAGTGGTGTGATGGGAGCAGACCCGGGCCAGCGTGTAATGTGGCCCCTCACTTCAAAGGCCCAAAGAAAATACATAAATACAGAGCCATTAGGCGGATTGTTTTCTTAACTTAACATTTCAAACACATCGTCCACAATCATGTGTTGAATACAGCCCCCCAAACCCCCCCGACTCTGATATGGTAATGCTGGTTTTTTACATGTCAGGGCAGTCCATGGTACTGCTGTTGGAGGATCCTTGACACACGCAATTACTTAAATACCCTATTATACATTAAAAAGGGTCATATTTTGGTTTTGGGGGTCTCCAGCAGCAGGCTGATATGCATGCATGGTCAAAAAACACTTTCATTGTCTTATAATCTGCATTTATTTTTACCTCAGTATCCCAGCAACTCCTATATGAATCATTCAGCGATTTATTTGTTCCAAAACTCCTTCTTAGCGCAATGCTAATCTGCGCTGATTGGACCGATGACCCACTCTGTTGCTGGTCGACATCATTCAGCGCGAGAGAATGCTCACAACGGCTTATCAATATTGAAGTAGTTATAGTGTGTGCGAGAGCATATCTGCCAACACTCGTTTTTCCTGGGAGTCGCCCGTATTTCAGACACCTCACCCCCGAAACTAACCCCCTGGTCTCCCAGCATATTACTCTATTCTTAACCAAAGTAAAAACAATGACACACATTCAGTATTAATGCACACAGCGACAAAAGCTGAACTATTATGAAACAGGACCGCTGTGTATGTGTAGGAGAGCTGATGTAGCCATAGCAACGACAAACAGCAGAGGAACACGAGTTCACAAACGCATTATAATTCATAAACAAAATGACACGTGTCGGGTTTACAACGTGTCTTTAGACGCGATATGAGAATACAAGTTAACCAGATACACTACAAGCGGTTACAAGTTACTAAACAAATTAAATACATAATTTGCAAGCTAGAGAAAACAATGAGGCAAGTGTTTTAATCGCACTTACTCACAACTGTGACATGGAGAAAGAAGGAGACGTTGTATAGAGGGTGCAGGCCAGATTCACCGCCAGGCCACCGGGAAATGTCCCGGTAATCCCCATGGCCAGTCCACCCCTGCATACATTTTTTCTGATCCTTCCTTTAACAAATGGTTGACAAATCCTCCGTTGTAAGCGTGTAGATTTCAGAAGCTCCTCAGAGGGAACACAGCACAAGGCTGCGGCTATAATGCTGAGGCATTTCTGCAGAAATAAACCTCTACCACTGTCTCTTCACAGTCTCATCTTTGGGTTATACACACACTTCCAATAATATCCAGCTGAGCACAGCATCTTCTCAACATGTCTGCTACAGTGCTCTTCTCAGTGTTGCCAGATGTAGCTGACTGATTCCAGCCCAAACCCTATCCAAAAGGTTTTTACATGCAGGATTAAATTCAAATCCGCCCAATCTGGCAACATTGGTTGTTTTGCTTGCTGATGTGTTTGTGGTTGAGGTTGGGGGTTTCAAATCTTCCCAGATTTGCGTGGGCACAAATGGGTGGGGCTGTTTTGCATTCACGTCATGCCGAAACGACTTAAGACTCGTAAGCACGGCGATTCGTTTGAAGAACTATGAGTCGACTCTTTTATGGATGAATCAATAGTTTGAAACACTGTGCACTACAAGGCCTGGGTAATCATCAGCAAGCAAAACAACTGCATTCTGACAGCGAACTGCACCTGTACGGCAGGCAGGGGTGCCGCTAGCAATTTTCAGCCCCATTTGACAGTGACCGACACGAGGGGCAGATATTAGCCGTATTTTTATTTTTTTATTTCTAATAAATTGTTTTGCTTGTAATTTAGAGATACATTCATAATTTATATTACATTATAGTACTGTTATTAATTATAAAGCAGATCTTTGTGGGCCCCTAGAGTGCATTCTTAGAATCGTCCTAACTCCCCCTCCCCTTTGCGTCGCCCCTGATGGCAGGGTTTGTGAATGTATATGTTTCATTCTTAGCATTCAGTGTCCGCAGTTTAATGAACCATATTTAACTGTTTTCATCGCTGCAATAAAAAACGAGTGATGTGTATTATTCAGCATAGAATGAACTTCTCTGATATGAAATGAGAACTGCAGAGTCGAGCATTTTTGATTAGGTCGTCACTCCATTCAGCTCCCTTTTAGCCAAAGACGTCTGCGGTTGGCATCAAAAGCAGTGTGGTGTACGGTAAAAGTTAAGTTTTCTATTTTTGGAAATTGGCATCCTACCCATCAAATTTGGCATCCTACCGCACAACACGACATGTTTGCTATTGCAACTGATCTTTTTTTGCAACAGGGCACCCGTGTAACGTCATGTGTGACGTAGGATGGTAATTCGTCTATACATTTAGATCATTTATTTGAATCATTACTATTGGCATGCGAAGAGACTTTCAACCAGCACAACAAAAGTTGTTTCTGAAGACAATGACCTACTGCACCTTTACTAGCCGTAACTCTATCACTTCAAAAAATACACTTACATAGTGTTTCATTCATTCATTCATTCATTCATTCATTTTATTTTCGGCTTAGTCCCTTTATTAATCCGGAGTCACCACAGCTGAATGAACCACCAACTTATCCAGCATTTTGTTTTGCGCAGCGGATGCCCTTCCAGCCGCAACCCATCTCTGGGAAACATCCATACATTCTCATTTACACACATACACTACGGACAATTTAGCTTACCCAATTCATCTGTACCGGAAACCGGAGCACCCGGAGGAAACCCACGCCAACACGGGGAGAACATGCAAACTCCACACAGAAATGCCAACTGACCCAGCCGAGGCTCGAACCAGCGACCTTCTTGCTGTGAGGCGACAGCACTACCTACTGCGCCACCGTGTCGCCCTGATAGTGTTTCATTTACTGAAAAATGCAGTCAAGATATTAGCTCTTCTTCAGTCAGCTGCTCGCCACCGCCGCAGTGAGAATGGCGGTCGGGGTTCAAACATGCACACATCCGTGGGAGAAAACACCACAAGTCTGGAGTTCACCCAGCCAGCTGTAAATGTGGATTTCGGAGACAACATTATTAGTGTCACAGAGGAGTTTGTAAACTATGGAGCTGACACTGTGAACTCCAGATACGAGGGCGATCCTCCATGTAGACAGATTACCACTTCATTAAACCAAAGAGGGCTTCAAACGGCAAAAAGCTCGTCAGCAAACATTCCAGTCGGAAGAGCCGCCACATCAAACAGCAACCCCGTCTGTCTTTTTCGACTTATTATAACTCCAAATGTTTACTGGAAGGAAATCGCCTCCTTTCCCCCCTAATACTACAGTATACGGGTAGTAAACATGTTTACAAGTCCAAGACAGAAACAAATTCATAACATTCTCTTATAAGCTATTTTTAGACACGAGTGTTGTAAACGCATTGTTAAAAGACACATGAATCAGACGACTGTTTTAAAAAGAACTTCCTCTTTTTTTTTGGAGTGTTTGGGACCTTGGAGAAGCCCCACAAACCTGCCAGACAAACGGTTTGATGTTAGTGACCACAGTTCAGCGGCTGACCAGAAAGCCTGGTAAAAAAACATAATGAACCACCCGCAGCGGGAGGCTGACTTTCTGCCATAGGACTGCATTCGTGTGTTTACTAAGACTAGTTTTTAATTACTGTTTTTTTTTCTTCAATATTTCAACATTTTAACATACACTCTCAGAAAAAAAGGTACACGATGGTACAAATAATGTTCCTTTGTAAAAATTGTACCTTATATGGTACTGAAAAGACCTCTTATGATACTGTTCTGTGCCTTTTATGGTACAACTGAAATGAAGAAACACAATTGTTCTCATATAAAAGGTACAAAAGTGTTGAACTCCTTCTTTATTACAGTATCTATGAAAATAAATATGACTGGAAAGGCAAAGTGATTTTTATGAATAATTTGCATATTAAAACAAGAATCATCATTTTAAAGTTTATGTTTATACATATAAACATAATTTTTTTGTTCTATAATACAATAATACAAAACAACTGGTAAAACATCAAACTTATAGGTATTGTAAAATAAACATTTAAGGCATATTAATAAGTGTTCGGTAAGCATTTTTGACACTGTTAAGGTACAAAGTGTCTTGTCACTGTGGTGGAACCTTTCACAAAGTATACAATATTGTATCTGCAGGTTTTTAAAAACAAAGGTACATTTTGGTTTCCCATGGTGCAAATCATGACCTTAAAAGGTACAAATTTGTTTCTTTTCTTAAGGTATAATTCTGTCCCATAAAATGGTACTGCCCCAGTGACAAGGGTTTGTACCTTCTTTCGTACAACATTGTACCATTTCTTCTGAGAGTGTAACATAAAGTGTTTTAACATAGAGTCAACATTTTAACACAACATATTTTAACATAAAGTCAATATTTTAACATTTTAACACAACATAAAGTATTTTAACATAAAGTCAACATTTTAACACAAAGTATTTTAACATAAAGTCAATATTTTACATTTTAATACAACATAAAGTATTTTAACAAAGTCAATATTTTAACATTTTAACACAACATAAAGTATTTTAACATAAAGTCAATATATTAAACATTTTAACACAACATAAAGGATTTTAATATAGTGAATATTTTAACATTTCAATACAACAAAGTATTTTAACAAAGTCAATATTTTTACATTATATACCCATTTCAATTATTTATTTTCACCAGTGAAACCAATATAACATCTCAACATTCACAAACATACATTTCTGACATTCAAAAACAAACCAGTGACCAGTATAACCACCTTTCTTTACAAGGACACTCAAAAGCCTGCCATCCATGGATTCTGTCAGTGTTTTGATCTGTTCACTATCAACATTGCGTGCAGCAACAACCACAGCCTCTACACTGTTCAGAGAGGTGTACTGTTTTCCCTCCTTGTAAATCTCACATTTGATGATGGACCACAGGTTCTCTATGGGGTTCAGATCAGGTGAACAAGGAGGCCATGTCATTAGTTTTTCTTCTTTTAGACCCTTTCTTGCCAGCCACGCTGTGGAGTACTTGGACGCTATGATGGAGCATTGTCCTGCATGAAAATCATGTTTTTCTTGAAGGATACAGACTTCTTCCTGTACCACTGCTTGAAGAAGGTGTCTTCCAGAAACTGGCAGTAGGACTGGGAGTTGAGCTTGACTCCATCCTCAATCCGAAAAGGCCCCACAAGCTCATCTTTGATGATACCAGCCCAAACCAGTACTCCACCTCCACCTTGCTGGCGTCTGAGTCGGATGGAGCTCTCTGCCCTTTACCGATCCAGCCACGGGCCCATCCATCTGGCCCATCAAGACTCACTCTCATTTCATCAGTCCATAAAACCTTAGAAAAATCAGTCTTGAGATATTTCTTGGCCCAGTCTTGACGTTTCAGCTTGTGTGTCTTGTTCAGTGGTGGTGGTTTTTCAGCCTTTCTTACCTTGGCCGTGTCTCTGAGTATTGCACACCTTGTGCTTTTGGGCACTCCAGTGATGTTGCAGCTCTGAAATATGGCAAAACTGGTGGCGAGTGTCATCTTGGCAGCTGCAGGCTTGACTTTTCTCAGTTCATGGGCAGTTATTTTGCACCTTAGTTTCTCCACACGCTTCTTGCGACCCTGTTGACTATTTTGAATGAAACGCTTGATTGTTCGATGATCACGCTTCAGAAGCTTGGCAATTGTAAGAGTGCTGCATCCCTCTGCAAGATATCTCACTATTTTTGTCTTTTCAGAGCCTGTCAAGTCCTTCTTTTGACCCATTTTGCCAAAGGAAAGGAAGTTGTCTATTAATTTTGCACACCTGATATAGGGTGTTGATGTCATTACACCACACCCCTTCTCTTTACAGAGATGCACATCACCTAATATGCTTCATTGGTAGTAGGCTTTCGAGCCTATACAGCTTGGAGTAAGACAACATGCATAAAGAGAATGATGTGGTCAAAATACTCATTTGCCAAATAATTCTGCACTCCCTGTACTTTGAGAATCATCCAGTCTGAACTCATCAAAAGCTGTACTAGTATTTTGCAAAGTAACTAGTAAAATACACTCAACAAATGATTTTTGCTGCTTGTTCAAACCATAAATTGAAAGCAAGTTAAAACAACACAATTCTTAAGTGTTTTTGTGACATCGTAATAGTTTTATATTTAATCAACTTAAATCAATAATCACACACATATAAAAGATTAATTGGTTAAAACATTCCTAATCTAAATTTTCTAAATTTAAGCTTTCAACACAGACAATCTGTCAATCTCTTAGCGCACTTAGCATTTGCTCTAGTATGAAATCAGCTATCCTCTCAGATCCAATCAGAATAAGGCAAAGCGCCAACAATAATGTGATGACACCTCTCTAGAGAAGAACCAGACCCTCGCTCACTTCAAAGAGCTCGCCAGTGCTCCCAGACATCAACTGGTAATAAAATACAACAAAGATTCATCACTTTTCCATCACATGAAAGGAATCTCCAGCAGAAAGAATACCTGACTTCAGGATCTGGGAGTATTCTTCATCCCGCTCTTCATGTGACCTGTTTGCAAGCAGCTTTAGCCGATTCTGCTGCTTTTTTTACAAGTATACCAAAAATGGGGTCCCACTTTATATTGAGTGACCTCAACTAATACATACTTACACTGAAATTAATCATTACATTTTGTGTAAATACATGTTTTTACATGGTACTTACTGCATACTTGATTAACAACCTACTTTCTGTACTTTCATCTTTATTTTAGACTCTTGACCATGCCTTACTCCTTAAACCTACCTGTATCTCACCTCAAGAGATCCAGAAGTGTTCTGCAATACATTATGAACACAGTAAGTACATTGTATTTATTTTTTTGAGTACACAGTACATAGTAGTTAAGTCCACTTAATATAAAGTAAGACCAAAAATGCTAAAGCTTGTAACTAAAATAGAAGAAACCAGTAGGAAAATTGGCTAGATTTTAGCATAACACACGTTCAGAGATAGAGATATAGTTTGGGAGAACAGAGAGTCAGGATCCTAGAGGGAAAGTCTTCCCATTTGACGAATGGATCCCTGTGCTGTTTGAACTCCCCCTTGAGGTCACTCTGGGTGAATACAGTGTGCGAACAAACCATCATGTTGACTACAGACGCTTTTTTTTTTCATTTATGAGTGTTTCAGCTCTCCGTGAGGCAGAGTCGACTCGTCACATGCAGTAAAAGCGAGCACACTGCATGTGTTTTTGCTGCGTTCCATGACCAACGAAGCAAGCTGTTTCATTTCTGAATGTCTAGTTCAGGGGTACCCAAACTTCTGAAGGTGTCCCGGATTGTTTAGCTCCAACATCCTTCAACACACCTGCCTGGAAGATGCTAGGTAGAACGTCATTAGCTGGTTCAGGTGTGTTTAGTTTGGGTCAGAGCTAAAATATGCAGGATACCGGCCCTCCAGGACTGAGTTTGGGCAACCTTTGTCTAGTTATTTCTTAAAGTTTCGTTCATAGCTGAAATGCCATGTTAGCATAAATGCAAAGTTATCATATATCATATTATAAATGCAAAGGGGGTTAGGGACAAGGGTTACAAATTTTGATTTGAATACAAATATTTTTGAACTTTTAAATACATGGATGTCATGGATGTTAAATACATGGATGTTATGTGTCATACCTGTAGTTTTGAAACACACACACACGCACACACAGACAAACACACAAACAAACACACAGACAAACACACAAATGCTTAATTTTCCTATAAAATGGTCACTACACAATGTACATTCATTCATTCATTCATTTTCTTCTCAGCTTAGTCCCTTTAATAATCAGGGGTCGCCACAATGGAATGAACCGCCAACTTATCCAGCATATGTTTTACGCAGCGGATGCCCTTCCAGCTGCAACCCATCTCTGGGAAACATCCATACACACTCATTCACACACATACACTACAGACAATTTTAGCCTACCCAATTCATCTGTACCACATGTCTTTGGACTTGTGGGAGAAACCGGAGCACCCGGAGGAATCCCCACGACAACACGGGAGAACATGCAACCTCACACAGAAATGCCAACTGACCAAGCCGAGGCTCGAACCAGCGACCTTCTTGCTGTGAGGTGATTGTGCTACCCACTGTGCCACCATGACGCACCTTGAAGATTTAGACATGATTTTCAAACCAACCTTATTGGGAAAATGTGCCCAGTGCTACATTTTTGAGAACCGACAAATATGTATGTACCCTGTACTACGTCTTCTTGCCGATTTTGTTTTCACAAATCCACTAGAGGGCGCCTTGGACATTTTCCACAATGTCAAATACGTTACTGGGACACATTTACCATTTCTTTTTAATCCACCAAAGGCCGCTCTGGACATTTTTTGCCAATTTCAATGTCTTGCACATGTCCTGTCATCTTTTCGTCATGCATAATACGTATATATGAGCTTGATATCAACTGACCCACCCACTCTTTACCTAAACCCAACCGATAATGTTTTCAGAAACAAACTACAAATAGAAAAGGCAATGCGGGCTGCGTGATTCTAACGTGAACATGTAAACTCCTCACAGAAACGTCAGGACTAGAACCAGTGATGTTCTTGCTGTGAGGCAACAGCACTAACCACTGAGCCATCATCCCACCCATCTAGAAAAGGAGGAGGAGTAGGGGTGGAAGGGGGCATTCTTCAAAACGAAGATGGCTGTGATGTGGAACTTAGTGTCAAGGTTGGGTGGAAGGGAAAAGGCGAGGACTCCAGAATGCAGCAAATGAGATTTAATATTTTAATAAACAAAAATAAACAAACAGAAATTACCCCATAGTGGAAAAAACATCACCAAACTGGGCTGGCAAGGCAGGATAAGACTAAGGACAGGATCACTCCAACACATTCAATAGAATACAATGAACTGGCACAGGACAGCAGACATGAGGAGAATTTAAAGCAGAAATATTTAACAAACAGACAGGTGAACATGATAGACTGATAATGGGTTAACACGGAGGGTTGGGCTAGACAATAGACGGGAGAGCGCATGACAACACAAGCCATGCACTCACATAGAGACTAGAACACCCAGCCAATGAGAGAACTCATTAACTGCGTGCTCGCATGACGACACAAGCACGCGGTGTGTGTGTAAACACACGCACCACATGCTAAACACAGAGGACTGAACGCGAGGCACAAGCACACGATAAAATGAAAACATCTTACCGTGCGCTCACACATATGCAACGCGCATGCTTCATCCCAGCGCCATGCCAAACCGGAACAGACTAGACGGAAGCGCTTAGAATGAAGCAGCGCGATGCCAACAGAACAAAACAAACACCAGGACAAGAGCGTGCGATCGCGAACACGCCCAGACCTCACGCGTCCGAATCAAGCGGGAGCGTGCAAAGTCCGAGCGCGCCCACAATCGGCACTCATACAGAGACACAATGACAACACACAGGACTAGACAGAGCCAGTGTCCGGACTCTGCCACCAAAAACAAGAATTAACAAGACAAGAGTGGCAGAACCCTGACACTTAGGGTATTTATAGTGGCTTAGGAATCATCTGATTGGTAAATCATAAATTGAATAATGCAGGACCAGCTGCAAGCTATCATCAGCACGTGATCCTCTCCAAATTAGTTTATAAATAAACTTCACTTATTTTGTTCTTTCGATACTTTGGTTTTTGGGCTGTATTTATTGGCGACATCATATTGTACATACTTTTAGCTACTGGACATTTTATGGTGCACTGTCAATAAAATTCCCATCTCTTTTTACATCTTCGGGTCAAGCCAACGTTATTCTTTTTGTAAACCACATCGGAAGTGTTTGGAAGTAATTCGCACTTTCCTCCAATAGAAAAACGTCATAAGAACAATGTTTAGTGGCTCAGTGTATTACAACAGTGTTTTTAAAAGGCTAAACACTTTATTAATATAGTACACAACCAAGCACATGTGGTCAGAACACAAACAAGTCGCAGGTAATGAAGTATTACGCATTTCTCCCAAAGAAAAGCCAGTCAAAGCAAAATGCTAGCAGGCGTCTGTAGCTTCATTTGCGCTCTTCAGAAACCTATAAGTGACGTCACAGATACTACGTCCATATCTTTTACAGTCTACGGTGTTTACACTCAGTCAGCAGCGATGAGTTCGGTGAACTGATGACCTTCACGGTCAATCAGTGTCATTTCTGTCGAGCATGTGTACACAATAGCCAATCAGCGCTGTTTAAGAACATGCTCAACAGCGCTCAAATGTTAGCAGGAAATGGACGTGTTAATTTCAGTAACAATTGATACTGAATTCCAGCATGGGGACAACACTACTTTGTGGTGGCGTTCACGCACATTCTTATAAATATGATTCATTCATCGTAATTTGTAATTGACAACAGCTTTTAATAGCCAATCATAATCAAGAACCGTTATTACACATGTTGAATTTCAGAATTTATCTGTTGCCTTTATATACATCTGGCTCTGCCTGTTTGGTTCCCACTAACTGTTGAGAGAAACTGAAGGAATGACAAAGGCATTTTTCAAATTACAACCCTGGCCGCTTACTATTTCAGGACACACTAGTCAAACTCTTGTCAACAAGTCTACGTTTTTTTTTTCTCATTCCTTTTTACTTTCTCTCTGCATTAAAAGCATGCAGTCCTCAGAAAGTACAGAGGAAAGGAATGACCATAATTGCAGTTTGGGGCAGCAGGGGAGTGCCAGCCTGAGACCTTTAATCTGCACATCTTCATTTGTCTCTCTCTCTCTCTGGACACTGTGGTATATTCGGCTCTCATTTAACACAAAATGAAAACGGTAATTTTCGTAATGACCAAAAATACCAGTGGCGTGCTGTCTGTTCTCTCACTGTGCTCTCAGTGTCCGCATACGGTAGCCCGGGATGTATTAATCATTGCGATGCCTTTAGAACTGAGGCTGATACATGAGCCTGCATGTGAGGCTGCGGATATCTCATAAAGGCTTTTAAGGTGAAGAATGTAACTTGTTTCTGGCTGAATGTTACTGACAGTCATGTCTGAACTGCGTAGACTGATTTATCTGCAGTGTTTCTAATTGAGCGAAACACAGTAGTAATTCTAGGTGATGTGTTTTTTTGTTGTCTCAATTCTCCCTCTCAAGTGAGCTGGAGGAGCTGCTATTGTACTTGGAAAGGCAGAGCTAGGACATTCACAGGTCACACACACCAGTGTGCAATGATAATAATAATAATAATAATAATAGTAAAACCGTGAAAACTATGAGGTAAGGGCGTACTCACACTATGCTGACAGGCCTGGGCACGATTGTGCCTCCTCCTCTCTCTCCCCCGACGGCCCGCACTCACACTGCGTTTAAAGCATCCGTACCCAAGCCCGCTTACGTCATTATAGTGCGACGTACTCAAGATAAACAGGAAGAGCTATGCTGAGCATGCTGACCACAATGGAGTCCACAGCTTTGTTAAGTTTGTTGGTGATTTTTTTTTGAGTCGTTTGCTCAGCAGTGGTGCACAACCCAGTCACAGCATAATGTTGAACAGGTCTATCGCCTTTGTTGCTCGGAAATTTTCACGAAATCGTGCTGCTCGTGCGTCGCAGCAAGTGACGTTGCGTCCTCAGTTTTGGGCTCAGGCGCGCTTGGCACTCACACTATAGCGTACCGCGCCTGAGCCCAAGTGAACCGGGCTTAAGCACACCTCTTCCAACCGGGCCAGGGCTGGCCAAATGAACCGTGCCTGAGCCCGATTCAGAGCGCTCACACTTCTCAAACGATCCGGGAAACGGGCCTGAGCACGGTTCGGATAGCATAGTGTGAGTACGGCCTAACATTACTGAAAGGAAGTGCCCTGTGGACAACTTTAATATGGATTAGTTTCAGTGGCGGATTTAGGCATGGGCAATATGGGCGATCACCCAGGGTGGCATATTGTCGGGGAGGCATACGGTGGCCGAGAAAGGTTAACATGCTGCAATTTAAGAAAGCACATGCAATAACAAAAAACACCAGCAAATTAAGAAACGATCTTCATCAATTTGACAGCACACCTGTTACAAATTCCCACAACACAGACAGCGGAAGAAACGCACAGCAAGTTGGTCAAAACTCAACGGAAATGTTTCAAGAGGACCCAAAAACGTGACGGACCCAGCTGAGATACGGATGTAGTTAATTTATTTGATAACGCAACGTTTCAGTTGATCATTAATTAGACTGATAATTTACAAAAGACAACGGAATCGTGTAATCAGGATATTAAAATAAACAAAAAACAACTCACCTTTCAAAGACCACCAGTCACTTCACTGAACAACAGTCACGGCGGGCTGTATCTCAGCTGGGTCCGTCATGTTTTTGGGTCCTCTTGAAATATTTCCATTGTGTTTTGACCAATTTGCTGCGCGTTTCTTTTGTTGTTTGTGTTTTGACCAGTTTGCTGCGCGTTTCTTCCGTTGTCTGTGTTGTGACAATGTGCAACAGGTGTGCTGTCAAAGTGTTTTTCGTTATTTCATGTGCTTTCTTTTAATTGCAGTGTGTTAAACTTTCTCGGCCACCGTAGAGACATGCCCTTGTAAGCTTTAAGATATTATTTATTTTATACACATGTATTGATTTAGAGTGGTGATCCCTGAATGAAGACGTTTGGCGCAAGTTTTTATTCTCTACGTGCAACCGAAACGACGCTGATGAAAGCCAACTGACGCGTGCACGCAGAAAACCATTCCCCCACGCCTCACACAAGCTGCCTGCTCCTGCTAATGAGTTATGAGTGGGGCCAGACGGAATCTGCGGACATTTTTTGCTATTTCTGCGGAGTATTTTGTTAAAAATCTGCGGATTTATGCAGAATTATTTTGGGAGTATCATAACTAAAACCTTAATTTATGAAATGAAAAGTAATACTTTTTAAACTTTTATTTAATGTTTACAATGTGAATCCAATTAGATCCACTTCACTTGATAAACAAAGCAAGTCTCTCATATAAAATCTCTACTAAAAGACAGAAAATATTACTTTACAAACTGTATTATAAATAAATCATATGAATATTTTCATATTAGTCAATAATATAACTGAAGTTAACTTAAAACCCGAATAAATATAAATGTACACACATTTACACAAGTAAATAAACAGAATCAATGATGGGCTAAAAATCTGCGGAAATCTGTGCGGACAGATTCCGTGTGGCCCTAGTTATGAGTTAATTAAAACCTTATTACTTCAACTTAAATGGAGTAAGTTCACAGTACTCAAACGGTTTGAGTTGCCTTAACTTATTAGGTTTTTCAGTACTCCGTTGGTTTGAGTTCTCTTCATTAATCGAGTTTTACTGTGCTTAAATTGCTTCATTACTCAAATGGATTAAGTTCACAGTACTCATTAGGATTCGTTTGTGAACTTAAATGGTTTGTTGCAATTGGTAGGGATGGGCGGATCGATCCTGAAGTATCAATATTTTCGATACTGGGAATGTATCAAAAGGATCGATCCTTAAGTAAAAGTATCGATCTTTTCTGGGGGTTTTCTTACCGAGTAAAATATCTCAATAATTATAGCGCCACATATTATATAAATATTTACTTAAATAGGAACACGAATGGGAACTATAATATCCTTCCGCTGTTTCTCCGTTAATCGGTCAGCGTTATCTCACGGCTCAGGCCCCGTTTACACTAGTGCGTTTTCGCTTTAAAACGCATAAGTTTTGCTACGGTTACGCCATCCGTCCACACTACGCCGGAGTTTTCGAGGTGCGAAAACGGAGCGTTTTAGAAACGCTGAAGAGGCCGTTTTCATTCTAAAACGCTGCTGCTCCGTCTCAGTGTGGATGTGGGAAAACGCATACTTTTGAAAACAGAGGCGTGGCTGCTGAGATTCGCTACGTGATTGGGGCTTTGGGTCATTGCGTATCCTTCCCTTATTCGTCAAGCGCACATGGCTATAACGCCACCGGAAGACTGCAGACCAGCCTTCACTGTAAACTGTATTTTCGATAGCCATGGATGTTTTATATTCATTTGTTACTTTAAGTAACAACTCAACCTTGTCATCTGTCCACAAAAAGACCTCTCTTGCTTTCTTTGTCACCGCGTTCATTGTTCAACCAGCGTTTGTTGACTAACAATAACCAAATGCCGAGCGAGACACATGCTTCCTGTTTATACTTGACCACGTATGCTCAGAGTGCGCGAATGGTCACGTGATATACATTTCTGGTGGATTAGTGAAGACGGAGATCTCTTGAGACGCTGGGTGAAAACGCGAGTGTGGACGCGGATCGTTTTCTTGCTAAAACGCCGTTTTAAAACTAAAACGCACTAGTGTAAACGGGGCCTCAGTAGTACAGACACCACACACACACACATACCCAGCGCAGGTTGTAAAACTTTGGCAGAATCCTTTAAGGAATCCGGTCATTGTCCAGCTAACCCAGTGGGAATTATTTATAAAAAGTGGAGTCGAAATCAATACAGACAGCCAGTTTATATAAAGTTTTATCTGATATATGTTCATACGAACACACAGATGCACACACTGTAAATATAATATGCTAAGGGGGAATCATTATATATGATTCTTTGTAATATTAATATGCCAAAGCTGAGGGGGAATCCTCTAAACTCTGTCATTTATGTAATTTGCGTAAATTGGCATATATCAGATTTCTGTTACATTTCACAGGGATCAGGATAATAGACTGTAGACCACTCAAGTAAAGACATTTTGATTTTTGTAGTTTCGTTTAAATAGTTTTAAATAAACTTGTTTATCAAATAAAACACAAAGTTTAGCTACACATAATAACTGGGAGAGATCTACTTTTTTAATTAAACAAGGTTTCTGCAGTGTATTATTTTTCGTTATGTATGGTGCCATGCAATTTAGTTCTGTTATTTAAATAAATGTAAAAAGGAATCATGAGTTTTGTGTTTAATTGAATAATAATAAAAATGGTGACGATAATAATAATTATAATAAAAGTGATAACCATTTTTTAATCACTATAAAATATTTAATTAAAGTATTGGTATCGATATCGATAATACTTGTCTTGAAATACTTAGTATCGGATCGGAAACCAAAATATTGTTATCGCCCATCCCTAGCAATCGGTTTCCTCAAATGGTTTGAGTTACCTTGACTTATTGGGTTTTACACTGCATATTTTATGTAGCCAAGGGATAAAATTATTTAAATCAAAGAGACTTAAGTACATGAATTCAAACTTGTCCAGACTGGTAGCACATATCCAACTCTTCCTGAGCATGAAAAAGCACACAATGTGCAGAAAACAACAGTCTGACTGCCGCTGAGGGGGAATTTTCTAAACTCTGTCATTTATGTAATTTGCGTAAATTGGCATATATCAGATTTCTGTTACATTTCACAGGGTTCAGGATAATAGACTGTAGACCACTCAAGTAAAGACATCTTGATTTTTTGTAGTTTCGTTTAAATAGTTTTAAATAAACTTGTTTATGGGCGCCACGGTGGCGTAGTGAGTAGCACGTTCGCCTCACAGCAAGAAGGTCGCTGGTTCGATCCCCGGCTGGGCCAGTTGGCATTTCTGTGTGGAGTTTGCATGTTCTCCCTGTGGTTGCGTGGGTTTCCTCCGGGTGCTCCGGTTTCCCCCACAGTCCAAAGACATGTGGTATAGGTGAATTGGGTAAGCTAAATTGTCCATAGTGTATGTGTGTGAATGAGACTGTATGGATGTGTTTCCCAGAGATGGGTTGTGGCTGGAAGGGCATCCGCTGCATAAAAAACAAAAAACAAATGCTGGATAAGTTGGCGGTTCATTCCGCTGTGGCGACCACGGATTAATAAAGGGACTAAGCCGAAAAGAAAATGAATGAATGAATGAATAAACTTGTTTATCAAATAAAATACAAAGTTTAGGTACACATAATAACTGGGAGAGATGTACTTTTTTAATTAAACAAGGTTTCTGCAGTGTATTATTTTTCGTTATGTATGGTGCCATGCAATTTTAGTTCTGTTATTTAAATAAATGTAAAAAGGAATCATGAGTTTTGTGTTTAATTGAATAATAATAATAATGATGATGATGATGATAATAATAATTATAATAAAAGTGATAACCATTTTTTTTTATCACTATAAAATATTTAATTAAAGTATAGGTATCTGTATCGATATCGACGATACTTGTCTTGAAATACTTGGTATCGGATCGGAAACAAAAATATTGGTATCGCCCATCCCTAGCAATCGGTTTCCTCAAATGGTTTGAGTTACCTTTACTTATTGGGTTTTACACTGCATATTTTATGTAGCCAAGGGATAAAATTATTTAAATCAAAGAGATTTAAGTACATGAATTCAAACTTGTCCAGCCTGGTAGCACATATCCAACTCTTCCTGAGCATGAAAAAGCACACAATGTGCAGAAAACAACAGTCTGACTGCCGCTGAGGGGGAATTTTCTAAACTCTGTCATTTATGTAAATCGCGTAAATTGGCATATATCAGATTTCTGTTACATTTCACAGGGATCAGGATAATAGACTGTAGCCCACTCAAGTACAGACATTTAGATTTTTTGTAGTTTCGTTTAAATAGTTTTAAATAAACTTGTTTATCAAATAAAATACAAAGTTTAGGTACACATAATAACTGGGAGAGATGTACTTTTTTAATTAAACAAGGTTTCTGCAGTGTATTATTTTTCGTTATGTATGGTGCCATGCAATTTAGTTCTGTTATTTAAATAAATGTAAAAAGGAATCATGAGTTTTGTGTTTAATTGAATAATAATAATAATGGTGACGATAATAATAATTATAATAAAGGTGATAACCATTTTTTTAATCACTATAAAATATTTAATTAAAGTATTGGTATCGATATCGATAATACTTGTCTTGAAATACTTAGTATCGGATCGGAAACAAAAATATTGGTATCACCCATCCCTAGCAATCGGTTTCCTCAAATGGTTTGAGTTACCTTGAATTATTGGGTTTTACACTGCATATTTTATGTAGCCGAGGGATAAAATTATTTAAATCAAAGAGACTTAAGTACATGGTAGCACATATCCAACTCTTCCTGAGCACGAAAAAGCACACAATGTGCAGAAAACAACAGTCTGACTGCCGCTGTTCACTGATGCACTGCGAATGTGCGTGTCTATTCTCCTCTATCTGTTTACACTTTACAGTCGTCTCTGCTCAAACGCAGCATCAAAGTCGAGGGCAGAGGTCAGGCATATTGTTGGCCACAGAGCGCAATTGTCTTCAAAGGACAAAGATCCCATTGCTGCCTGCTCTTCTTTAAAGCTTGCGATCAGCAAATACAGCAGCGGCGGGTCACGTTTGCGTAAAAAGGCCGCTCCGGTTCTGTCTGTCCCAAGGAGGTGGCACTCAAAAGAGAGACTACCTCTGAATAATTAGAGCCTCTGACATCAAAGCCCTGGTTTAGTCTGCTCAATCTCTGCAACACAGACACTAAGCAACAACATCACACACGCATAAAGAAAATAAATAAATAAATTTGAAAAAGCGTGTCATCGTATTCCGGCCTGTTGTTGTTGTTCTGGATGGCGAAACCCAAAACCATGTCAAACATAATGGAAAATATTTGAGGTCCTCTTTTATTAACCGAGAGCAGCTTTGATGTTTGACGTCTTTATTTATTTTAGAAGAAGAAAGAGAAAGGGGCGACGTGGCGTGTCAACGTCTCTTCTTTTGGAGACTGCAGACCAAAAAGACAAATAATATAAAACAAAACCAGAGCTCCCTCGCTCCGTATAATCAATTAAACATCATTATCAGATGAATTTGGCTGTTTTAGCAAAGATCAAAGAGCGGTAGGAAATGATCAAAGTGACAGGGTTTGTTTGAGCCCAAAGCCCCTCACTGCTACTGCGGCTCCTCCTCCCGTGTGATGCTGTCTGACTATGAGCTCCAATCAGCAGACAAAAGGAGAGGCCGAGACGCAGACCCCTCAAAGAGAACACGGCCCTTTCATTCTCTCGTCGTGTTTGTCTGTGTCTGTTTATGCGGTTTAAGAGGACAAAACTGTATAACGACATGGGGATGACCTTGGTTTTACAATTTTGAGGTGGTTTATGAGGACATGATTGGTGTCCTTTTAATTCAAAATGCTTGAGACTTTTATTTGAGTATGTTCATGTGCTTCGCTGTAAAAACAAATGCTTCCACACTATTGGTGTTGGGACCAGTGTTGGGGGTAGCGCATTGCAAGTAACATGAGTTCAATCTTTAATTTTCTTGTGCACTTAGGGCCTGTTTACATTAGTGTGTTTTAGTTTTAAAACGGCATTTTAGCATGAAAACGATCCGCGTCCACACTAGCGTTTCACCCAGCGTCTCTCAACAGATCTCCCTCCACCAGAAACGTATATCACGTGACCATTCGCGCACCATTCGCGCACTCTGGGCATGCGCGTTCAAGTATAAACAGGAAGCATGTGTCTCGCTCGGCGTTTGGTTATTGTTAGTCAACAAACGCTGGCTGAACGATGAACGCGATGGTAAAGAAAGCAAGAAAGGGTCTTTTTGTAGACAGACGACAAGGTCGAGTTGTTACTTAAAGTAACAAATGAATATAAAACATCCATGGCTATAGAATATACAGTGTTTACAGTGAAGGCTGGTCCTGCTGTTTTCCGGTGACGTTATAGCCACGTGTGCTTGACGAATAAGGAAAGGATACGCAATGACCCAAAAGCCCCAATCACGTAGTGAATCTCAGCAGCCACACCTCTGTTTTCAAAGGTCTCCGTTTTCCTCCATCTACACTGAGACGAGGCAGCAGTGTTTTAGAATGAAAAAAACGCTCCGTTTTCGCGGCTCGAAAACTCTGGCGTAGTGTGGACAGATGGCGTTACCGCAGCAAAACTTATGCGTTTTAAAACGAAAACGCACTAGTGTGAACGGAGCCTTAGTCCCTTTATTAATCTGGGGTCACCACAGTGGAATGAACCGCCAACTTATCCAGCATGTGTTTTACGCAGCGGATGCCCTTCCAGCTGCAACCCATCTCTGGGATTCCCTTTCATTTTCGTTACAGGTGCCGTCGCTCCTCCTATGCAATCTTCAAAACAGTCATAAAGAGGTGCGTGACTGTCAGCTGACATGCTCCATAGTGATAATTCAATTCACCTTTATTTATATAACGCTTTTACAATGTAGATTGTGCCAAAGCAGCTTCACATTGAAGGTTATAGTAAATTGAAACAGTGTCAGTCCCGTTTTTAGGGTTGGAGTTCAGTTCAGTTTAGTTCAGTGTGGTTATATATTCACTACTGAGAGTCCAAACACTGAAGATTAATCCATCGATGCGCAGCTCTACAAGTCCCGAAAACATGCGAGCCAGTGGTGACAGCGACGAGGAAAAAAAAATCGTAGTGTTTTTTTTTCCCTAGCACAACTGATTTTGTCCTAAATGAGCATAAAAATTAGGAAAGCAATGCTTTCATTATAACATTAGATGTGTGCACTTTTAAAGTGACACCTCTGTTATTTAATGGAATTAAACAAAAAAATACAAATATATGATATTCATTCGTTGCTCTTATGTGTAATTTTACAGTGAAGATTAATGAGATTTGATAACTTGATTCTATTTGTTTAGCTATTAGCTATTAATTGTACCAAGCTGAAAGGTTTTGCTAATTTCTTTGCTGCTAATTCAATTCAATTCATCTTTATTTGTATAGCGCTTTTACAATGTAGATTGTGTCAAAGCAGCTTCACATGCATTATAAAAAATGTAAACAGTGTCAGTCCAGTTTTCAGTGTTGAAGTTCAGTTTAGTTCAGTTCAGTGTGGTTTAATAATCACTGCTGAGAGTCCAAACACTGAAGATTTATCCATCGATGTGCAGCCCTACAAGTCCCGAACCATGCAAGCCAGAGGCGACAGCGGCGAGGAAAAAACTTCACCAATTGGTGAAAGTGAAGAATTAAAAAACCTCGAGAGAAACCAGGCTCAGTTGGGCACGACCATTTCTCTTATGGCCAGACGTCTTGTGCAGAGCTGCAGTCTAGGCGCCGGGGCTGGAGAACGCTGGACATCCATCATGGAGAGACCACAGGTGGGTCACCGGCTGGTCAACAGGCTGGCCCTTCAGGAACAATGCGAGGACTCGTCTGTCACAGGAATCTGTCTCATGCTCTCCACTCCTCCATGACCACCACAGCAGCTGCTCAGGATACGGCATGGTCCAGGATTATGAAAACCTCGGGAATAATAAAAAACAGACTAACATGAGTGCAGATGCCATTCAAATTATAATGGATACTATTTATTATTTCCTTTTAAAATAATAATAAAAATATATATTACTGACCGTTTAACTGTTTATTTACAATTAAACAGAACATATTTAGTAATTTGAGGATTTTTTTTTGGGGGGGGGGGGGGGGGGGGGGGGGGGGGTGGGGTCATGCCTTATTATGGTGGGCATATCCCTTACTAACACATCCCAGTGTTGACAGGTATGCTGTAGTGAATGACTGTGTATGGATGGCAACCTCTGATAAATAAAGGAACTAAGCCAAAGGAAAATGAATGAATGTGTTTTGGGTTTAGGTGTAGGGTTTGGTATCTGGCATAGGGAATATATTATACAGGGGATGTAGAGTATAAAAATTATTATGTCTGTGTGAATTAATGTCTATAAAGAAAACTGTGTGTGTTTTTGTGTACCTTGTATTTCTTAAATTGTGGGGACCAAATGTCCCCACAAGTATAGCAACAGCAGTACATTTTGTCCCGTTTGTACCCATGAGGAAAATGCCTCATAAATCAGACAGAATGAAGGATTACGAACTGTAAATATTCAGATTGTTTCCTGTGAGGGTAGGGTTTGGATCTAGGGTTGAGGTAGCGGGACCGAATATACAGTCTGTGCAGTATAAACATCATTACATTCATGGCAGGTCTGCATAAAGATAGCCATACAAGTGTGAGTGTGTGTTGCTGAATGCTACATACACACCCCACTGAAGCGAAGACTCTCTTAACGAAACATTCAGTTTTCTCCCGTTAATCAATTTCACATGAAAACCGAGCGATGAAGTCGAACGGCAGAGGATGCTGATGAACCTCAACAGACGCATCTATATTCTTTGGGACCGACCAAAGGAATTTCAAACATCTCCTTTATTGTATACCATGAAAGTCCACATGGCTCCAATATGACTTCAGAGCCTCAAAGCATAGAGTCAAAGTGTAACATTCCTAACGGCAAGAAGAGAGCCTTAGTGCATGTCCTTTACATCTTGACCCAGAACTGACAGTTGCCTGCTTAGAGGGTACTTCTTCATGGCTCAGGAGACTTGATTCAATTCATATTACTATTTCATTGAAGTAACTGATGTGTGTGTTACTTAAAACTCATAAATAGTACGACTGTCAACATACAATAGAGCACGATGTACTCATGGTAAATGTCTGTTTTATAATCTGAAATACCTGAGCTGCAGAAATGGCAAATATCACAGTGCTGCTCATGCTGTGCATCATTTAGACGAATACTTTCCTAATAACCAAACAAAATTAAAATGACAGTGTCAAGAAAACACCATTTAAGAAAGCTTCTGATAATAGTGAGGTGGATATGTGTTGCATAAACAAGAAATGTGTATGTCTGCATTAGAAGATATTCATTCATTTTCTTTTCATTTTCTTTTAGTCCCTTTATTAATCCAGGGTCGCCAAAGCGTAATGAACCGCCAACTTATCCAGCATTTTTGCCCTTTCAGCTGCAACCCATCTCTGGGAAACATCCATACACACTTATTCACACACATACACTACGGACAATTTAGCTCACCCAATTCACCTATACCGCATGTCTTTGGACTTGTGGGGGAAACCGGAGCACCCGGAGGAAACCCACACAACCACGGGGAGGTCATGCAAACTCCACACAGAAATGCCAAATGACCCAGCCAGGGCTCGAACCAGCGACCTTCTTGCTGTGAGGCGAACGTGCTACCCAATACGCCACCGTGGCACCAGTTTGACTATTCAATATATAGTCAATATATATCAATCAATATATAATCAATATATATCTGAATAATCAATATAGCTCTGTCACGAAAACAAACTCCTCGTATGTGTGAACATACCTGGCAATAAAGCTCTTTCTGATTCTATATCAAACTAATCAGTAGCGGTTCTAGCTAAAATGGCACCCTGGGCGAACCACCCCATATACCCCCCTCAACCCCCTTTAAATAGTAGCAAAGTTGCATCTAGTTATAAAAAAGGACCTTCTAAAAAGGTTTGTTGTTTTAACCCAATTTTGGGTAAAATATGGACAAAATCAGAAATGGTGATTATTAAAAATATTTATATTTAATATAAATACAATTATTCGTGCTACTCACTACGCCACCATGGCAGTTATTTAATAAATTATCTAACAGTTATTTAAATGTAAGCCATTCAGAAGCAGAGTGGACAAGTTTAGAATCTAATTAATAAGAATTAAACCTATTAAAATATTTAAGGGTGTATAGTGAGTGACTCATGTTGTTGGTTTGCTTAGAGTCTGCAGCCGCTTTCAGTGTAAATGTCACACAAGAAACATTGAGCACTGAATAAAGCACATGATCAGCACTAGTGGCGGTTCTAGTTCTATTCTAAAGGGCACCCTGGGCGAACAACCCCATATACAACCATATATATGTAGACATAATAAATAAAAATATACTATTTCAAGAGTTCACACTTGTGATGATTGATTACAAAGCTAGTTTGGCATGCTGTCCTGGGAAAGAGGCCTGAGCTCATAAGATCCTCGAGCCCGGGGCTCCCTCCCTTTTGCAAGGCGAGAGGGGAGTTTGAGCTCAGGTAGATCTGGAGAACTCCCCTGCAGGTAGCTTATGAACAGATAGTGATTGCTCTTAAGAGATAACTACTTACTAGGAGCATGTTTACGATGCCTATTTGGATTAGTCAATTAACTTAAGTTAAAAGAAAACTCTTTTAAGAGAAAACTCGAGTCGAGCAGAACACATGACAGGACTAATGTCTGAGCTCTACCACTAAAACAAGAATTACCAAGACCAGAGTGGCAGAACCCTGACAGTCTTATATTCAAAGATGTTGTTTATGTTCACACAGTTACGTTACACATCAACTACAGTTTCAAAGATGATATCGTATTGGACCACCCCTTTAAACTAAAGCAGTGATTCTCAAACTTTTTTCACCAAGTACCACCTCAGAATTTTTTTTTACCACCATAATGACCGGTATTGAAATACAGTAGCATAGTACGCCTAATTAAGCAGCTACAGCACTGCACAGTTCTTAACACTGTACTGTGCTTACAGGTAAAAATAAACAAAATGTCAACATTTAAACTAAAATGTGCTTTTAAAAGTTTATTAAAAATGGCACTATTCCTAGAAAGACAGCTGTACTTAAATGTAAAGTATTATCATAAAGTAGTTCCTTGGACCTCATAAATACAGCCCATATGTCATTGTATTGATGTAAAAACTCTTTTTGATGAATATATGACGCATTTATGACTTATTTGAATATCTTTGAAATTTAAACATTAACTTGTATTTTAAATATGTGAATTGGATTTACATATTTAAATTAGAAATTAGATCTGCTTACTGCGCAATAGAGTAGGCTTTGTGTGTCGGAAAAGCAAGTGATTAAACTATCCCTGTCAACACTGGAAGATAAAAATACGGGATATGTCCCCAACAACTGCTACAATTATGGGGAGAAAATCAGCTTCAGACAGAATACATAACAAACATTAAAAAATGTAAATTAGAATAAAAGGCTTAGCCTTTTAAAATCAATTGACCGATCATATTGGTGTTATCGTGCGTGTTAAAGGATTAAAAGTGTTCATATTTTTACCTAAATTTTTCAGCAATTCCTCCGTGTACCAATAGAAGGGAGCCTACGTACCACTAGTGGTACACGTACCACTGTTTGAAAACCACTGAACTTAGGCCCCGTTTACACTAGCGCGTTTTAGTTTTAAAACGGCGTTTTAGCATGAAAACGATCCGCGTCAACACTAGCGTTTCACCCAGCATTTCTGAACAGATCTCCGCCCACACTTCGCCATCAGAAACGTATATCACATGACCATTCGCGCACTCTGGCCATGCGTGTTCAAGTATAAACAGGAAGCATGTGTCTCGCTCGGCATTTGGTTATTGTTAGTCAACAAACGCTGGTTGAACCTTGAACGCGATGGCAAAGAAAGCAAGAGAGGTCTTTTTGAGGACAGACGACGAGGTCGAGTTGTTACTTAAAGTAACAAATGAATATAAAACATCCATGGCTATCGAAAATACAGTGTTTACAGTGAAGGCTGGTATTGCTGTTTTCCGGTGGCGTTATAGTCATGTGCACTTGACGAATAAGGGAAGGATACGCAAATGACCCAAAGCCCCAATCACGTAGCGAATCTCAGCAGCCACGCCTCCGTTTTCAAATGTCTCCATTTCCCTCCATCCACATTGAGACGGAGCAGCAGCGTTTTAGAATGAAAATGGCCTCTCCAGCGTTTCCAAAACGCTCCGTTTTCGCGGCTCGAAAACTCCGGCGTAGTGTGGACGGATGGCATAACCGTAGCAAAACTTTTGCGTTTTAAAACGAAAACGCACTAGTGTAAACAGGGCCTGAAGCATTGATTCCTAAGAATTTGATTACAAGAAAAAAGATCTGAACCACACCATGTCTTTCCTTCTTTTGAATATATAAAAACTAGGGCTATCAAAATTAGCGCGTTAACGCACGCCGATTAATTTGAAATATTGAATGCGTAAAAAAATTAACGCATTTAACGCAGTGGCAGTTTTTTTTTATTTCCTGTTGTGGCCGACGTGTGTTCAGGGCCGGCGCATCCATAGAGGCGACCTAGGCGGCCGACAAGGGCGGCAGAATAGTGAGCGAACCCCTCGGTCCTCACTTTAATCTGCGACACCTACCCCCTCTCTCCCGGTCCTCACGTTTATCCGCGAACCAATCACTTTCTTTTTCACTCTGGGGTTGAGGGCGGCGTGATCACCGTTCGCCTAGAGCACCAGTTCAGCTTGCTCCGGCCCTGCGTGTGTTTAATGAGCAAAGGAATATGGATAAAGGATAATATGGATCCATGTAAATGTACTCAGTGAAAGTGCCAGATGATGTCGCAAGCTGTCAAAGACAGCCCATTCCTCTCTAAGATGATTCCAAGCATCCTCAAATGTTTCATTAAGTTTGACGTGTTTCCCCCCTACACGCAACTTTTGTAAAGCGTCTGCTTCACGTTGCTGTATCAGAATCCTTGCTTGAGAAATACAGCCATACTTTAAGAACCGTAGTCATGCGTGGTGATGATTTGAAGGGAGTGCGCTGTACTGCGCTCTCTCTCTCTCTCTGTCTGAGTGTGTGTGTGCGTGCGTGTGTGTTGTCACCAGATAATGTCAACAGACTGGACTGTCTAAATGTTAAGGAGGACTAAGCAAAATTGTTTCTACTTTATAATTAATGTTCTCAACTCGCAAAACAACTTTACAATGAATACAATTGTTTGTATTCAATACTTTATTTATTTTATTTTTTTCCAATTTCCATATCTGCAATGCCTGTATTTTGGATTTTTTTGTAGTTCACTTAGAATCCAACATGGAAATAATTTTTGTTTGTTATTGGCATTGATTGTTTTAAAATTCAAATGGCACTTACACGCCTGTGTTTTTATTCCTGTAATAAATACGGCTTTTCGTGATTAATCATGATTAATCACAAACAAAAGTGTGATTAATTAGTTAATTTTTTTAATCAATTGACAGCCCTAATAAAAACATTTATGTAAGGCTCACCTTAGCATTAGGTCACAACAGGGGAACGTACCGAACAGCTTGAGTATCCTGTGATGCTTGTAAAATAAAGTCGCTGTTATTCCGTAAGCACACGCAATTGGCAAATAAATTTAGAGGCTTTGATGCACTTCAGCTGAGATGTTTTGCACTGATGTCCAATAACACATTCCAGCTATCAAAGGCACGGACCACAGGCCTTTTCAAGCTTGTGTTTCTTGCCACTTGAAACTCTAAATGCTTGGCAACGGCATTAAAAAAAGGCCTTCTTCAGTTTGCTGGCAGCAAGGAAAAAGTTTGCATTGAAGTTATGTTTGATCAAGGGTGTGGGTGAGCGGAGGAGCGTCTGAATGAGAGCTACAGGGTGGTCAGTCAAACGTGCCAGCCTCATAGTATGTTTTAACATCCTTCGGCGTGCAGAAGACTTCCAGCTTTCACCGGACCTTGACATTGAAGTGGATGTTGTGATGAGGGGATGACCCGGCTCTTGGCTACAGGTTGTTTCGAGACTTGCTGACTGGCTGTTTTATGTGAAGCTCACAAAGATGCTCGTCTGGTTTCTTTGAAGTTTTGCTGTTTGCTATGATATTTTGAGGATGTTGCAACAGATAGGATATATATATAACAACTTGCGACCTTAGTTGGCTAACGATGGCTTTTGTATTATTACTAACCTGCGGTGTGTTTCCGAAAGCCATCGTTAGCCAACTAAGGTCGCAAGTTGTTTCGTTACAAACAAAGTTCGTTGGTTTGCCGTATGCCAAATCCGTTGTTCCAACGAACATTCGCAAACTTTACACTAATTATGGGGTTCTTCTCTAAAGAAGTTGTTACCTCCCCATTTAGAGCATCATTATGCATATAACTAACGTGGTTCAAACGATGGATCTATGACAGAGAAACTACGGGTTTTGGGAAACACTCGTCACTTCATCGTTCTTTTCCCAAAGCGATGCATCGTACTATGATAGTTCAGCCATGAGTTACTTTGGTGTTTGGGAAACACACCCCAGACTGACATATTGGGCCAACACAGACACCATGCTGGTTTCAGCATGGATTAGAAATATGTAATTTCAGTTATATTTCAGGAAAAAAACACATTCAATTCAATTCATCTTTATTTCTATAGCGCTTTTACAATGTGTCAAAGCAGTTTCACATGGATTATAGTGAATTGAAACCGTGTCAGTCTAGTTTACAGAGTTGAAGTTCAGTTTAGCTCAGTTCAGTGTGGTTTAACATCTATAAAGATATATTTCAACAATGTTTTCTGTTGAGATAAAAGCTAGAGGCAATGGAACAAAAACAACTCATATAAACTATATTCACGCAGGAGAGATTTATACTTAATAAAGGTTTATTTTTTTTCCTGGGTTCCTTATGCAGTTATGTTATGACCAGAAAGCCTT
>CAIGQQ010038027.1:4398300-4422264 GCA_903798035.1 Danio albolineatus | reverse complement strand
TATATATATATATATATATATATATATTTTATTTTATTTTTTTTACTAATTCACCTATTTCACGAACTGAATCATAATATTAAAATAGGAAATATTTTTAATACAAGACAACACATGATGTTTCTATTTCTGTCAGTGACACTGCAGTTGAGTACATTCACGAAGTGGTTCTGTCACTGTGTTTAATCCTTTCTGTGCATGACTGTGGTATAGATAATGCCACATGCACTGTAATGTGTTTTATAATGATGGGTAATAATGGTGTAATAGTAAAATGTTCGTTAAGAGTTACGTATTTGCTGGAGGAAACAGCTGTGATTATGAGGTGAGCACTGAGGAAACAGTATATTGGAAACCGATTGCTCCTATATGACATTCGGGTACAAGTGATACAAGTGTATCCATAGCAAAGAACTGCAAATAAGCATATTGTATAACAAATTATGGATAAACACAAAGCTTGTTCTCTCGCTGTTCACGCCTGTGGTTTACTGATCAAATGAAAAGTGAAAGTCGGGGACGAGCCGAATTCTTCTGTCTTCATATCAAATTTAAAGGGGACAGAGATGATAATTTGGTCTACAGTTTATGAGCTAATAGGATAAGTTTTAGGAGGGCTGAGTAGAAATACAGCCCCCCTAAAATAGGCCTAGCAACGCCCGTGTGTCAGATACTGACATTTATTTGTCACGTATGGCAACCAAACTCCAACATCTGATGAACGTCATAGTGGTAACGTCCACACAAGCTGTAACATATTAGAAGTTGATATTTGGTTGTTTTTAGGTTGCATTGGAAAGTGACCAACATACAATGCCAGTCTGACTTTAACACGATTTTTATTTCCACCCAAAATGCCACATCCCCACAACGTTGTGGTACATCAGGGATCACCAATCTCGGTCCTGGAGGTCCGGTGTCCTGCAGGGTTTAGCTCCAACTTGTCTCAAAACACCTGCCTGGATGTTTCAAGTATACCTAGTGAGAGCTTGATTAGCTTGTTCAGGTGTGTTTGATTAGGGTTGGAGCTAAAATCTGCAGGACACCGGACCTCCAGAAACAAGCTTGGTGACCCCTGTGGTACATCATCAATCTGACATCATGTTGACCTCCTGTGTCCGCTGGGTTTTTTCACAGAAGAAAAATCTGTGATTTAAAAAAAAATATATATATATGTAGAAGTCTCCATTAGCTCGTAATTGTGTAATCTACATCAAATTAAATATTTTAAAAATTCTCATTAGTGGTCTTTGACTCGTATGACGATTTAAATCTTCTTTCATTTTGTTAGCAATGCCCGTCTTCCTACCATCCAATGGGATTCCAAAGGTAGGGATGGGCGGATCGATCCTGAAGTATTGATATTTTCGATACTGGGAATGTATCAAAAGGATCGATCCTCAAGTAAAAGTATCAATCTTTTCTGGGGGGGTTTCTTACTGAGTGATCAGAGATTTTGAAATATCTAAATAATTATAGCGCCGCATATTATATACATATTTACTTAAATAGGAACATGAATGGGAACTATAATATTCTTCCGCTGTATCTCTGCTGATAGGTCAGCGTTATCTCACGGCACAGTAGTACAGACACCACACATGCTTAACGCGGGTTGTAAAACTCGAGCAGAGCTGTCGACATCATGACTGAATGTAAACGAAGTAGAATCTAGAGTTACTGTAAAAGTGATCAGCTAAAGTGAAAAAAATTCAACATTCTGTTGTTCCTTCACAAAAACCTGGAAACTGATTTAAATTAGAAAGCACAAATGAATATTCCAACTAAACTTTAAGATTCAATCCACAGTTCTGCTACTTTGTCCTTTAAATAGGGTGAAGAAATTTAGTTGTGCAGTGTATTATTTTTTTATTAAATATGGTGCTGTTTAGCCAATTATAGTTCTGTAATTTTAATAAATGTAAAAAAGTATCATGTGTTTTATTTATTAATAATAATAATAATAATAATAATAAATGTTTTTTTTTAAATCACTATAAAATATTTAATTTAAGTATCGATTTAAGTATCTATATCGATAATACTTGTCTTGAAATACTTGGTATTGGATCGGAAACAAAAATATTGGTATCGCCCATCCCTATCCAAAGGATGAAATCATGCACTACCCTATGTTTTTAACACATTTCAGAAAACATTCCAAGTGGATGTGTCACCCAGAGAAAAAAATGTCAATCATAACTTCCGTTTCATCAAAATCCAATGGCTGTCCGACGTAGAACATTGACGTCGGTCTGACGTCAACCCGATTTTCATTTCCACCCAAAATGCCATATCCCCACAACGTTGTGGTACATCACCAATCTGGCATCATGTTGACCTCATGTGCCAGCTCGGTTATTTCACATAAGAAAAATTAGCTCGTGATTGTGTAATCTACATCAAATTAAATATTTAAAAAGGTCTCATTGGTGATTTTTGACCCCCCGATGTAGGGAATATGAGAAAATACTAAATTGTACCACTCCAAACAGATGATTGTGTAAAATACCTCAGAGGATTTTGGTGAAGCGATGCCATGAGAACGCTGATGAACAAGGCGCAAGATCTAAGTGCTCGGACGTGCATGTTACACTGAAGACAAAAGCATAGATGCTTATTCCAGGAAGCTGAAAGCACATTCCCAGAGCTGGAAACATGGACGGAAAGTAATCACTCTGTGGAATGATGTCATCTTGATGAAAGACACATCATCAGAGAGCTGGTTGGCTCTGGCACTGTTTGGCGCAAACTGAGCTTCATCATATTAAAGCACAACATCAAAGCAGGTGCCAGGCTCCTAGAAAGGCCCGAAACGTGCCAGCGGCGTTATGACTGTGAAATCTGACTGGCACAGGACAATGTGCTGCAGAGTTATGAAGACATGCGAAAGCTGTGAATTTGCTGGATTGAGACAAATGTCCAGAAATTTCACATGGAGAATTGAAAATGATTCTTCAGAAGGGAAAAAATATAGAGTTTCAATTTATGCTACGTGTAAATAGCCTCGTCTTTTAGGCAAAAGCAATTTACATATCATGAGCCCCAGACAACATTGTTTCCCCCAACTTATGTAAATCCTGAGAGTGTAAAATCCTGGTGAAAAAACAGGCCAATCAGAGTAAAACACAAACTCTGATATTGTGCATGGGATCATTAATATGCACGTGTTTGATAGGACATGTTTCCAAGTGAGATTACAACAATCATAAACAATAATAATTATAAAGTTGGCATGAAAATTGACTCTTTTCTTTTTATATATGTACAGTATATAGTAGTGCTTGTTATAAATGTGGTATCAGTGCATTTCATTATTTTCAAGAGTTCACACTTAGCTGATGATTGATTATAACGCGTGTTTGGCATGCTGTTCCGGGAGAGAGCCCTGAGCCCATAAGATCCTCGAGCCTGGGGCACCCTCCTAAAAGGGGAGTTTGAGCTCAGGTAGTAGAGATGCGCAGTTGGCGGTTACAGCCGCAGACTTCGCGGATGAACCGCGGATCAGGCGGATGACGTGACAAAAAATAGTATTTTAATTAAATTCAGGCGTGTGGCGGGCGGTTATACCAAAGAATTGTACAGTACAGTGCGTTTAATTTAGGCTATTTATTTATTTTTGTCCCTGTACAATCAGAGACGGAGTTCACTACTGATATTCTGAGAGCTTTATAGGGTGCTTCTCATTTCTTATTTGTGCATCCTCGTTTACTTCCTTGCTTTCCGGGGTGCGAGGAAAGGATGCAAGGAAAAGATTCGAAGACAGAGGAATAGAATTAAGTAAATTGACATGTTCTCCTATCGTTTAGCGTCACTTCAAATCGTCGTCAATTAATGCTGGATTTGGATTAATGCTTGCACGTTTGGATTAACTACATGTCTACATTAAAATCATTCTCTATTCTCAAATAATCAATAAAGAAACATTCATTTATTAATAAAAAGGAATAAGCCTTTTTATTAATAATAAAAAGGAATAAAATAAAGAGCCCAATCAGCAGATGGCGGGCGGGTGCGGTTTTAAAAATTGGTCAAAAATGTTGGTGCGGATGGATGGCGGACGGATGATGAGTTTTGTGATGAGGTTGCGAATGAAATAAAAGCCCATCCACGCATCTCTATCAGGTAGCTCCTGAGAACTCCCCTACTATTTGAAGCTGATTGTAGAAGTGATTGTCTTCAACCCTACTGATAACGTTCTGGGTTGCTTATCTGCCTTCAGATCCCCCCCGTGTGCGAAATCTGGGTGTCATCCTTGATGAGTCATTAAAACTTGACAAACATATCAGTTCGGTTATTGGCGCCTGTTTTTATCAACTCCGCTTGCTGTCTGAGGTCAAACATTTCTTAAATCCCACCACACTGGAGATGGCTGTCCACGCTTTTATTACATCACAGTTAGACTACTGTAATGCACTTTACTGTGGCTTTTCAAAATTGCAAATCTCTCTGCTTCAGTTGGTCTAAAATGCTGCTGCTAGATTTATTTGTAATAGTAGGAAATACGACCACATCACCACTCTTCTAAGGGGCCTCCATTGGCTGTCCATCAGATTCAGAATTGATTTTGAAGTGCTTTTACTGGTATATAAATCCCTTCATAATCTCTCAGAGCTGTTGCACTTTTACACTCCCGTAAGATCTCTTACTGTAGATCAAGTGATCAAAATCTTCTTTCAGTTCCTCAGTCCAGACTGAAACGTTAAGGGGACTTAACTCACTTTTCCGCTTGAGCAGGGGTGCCAAACTTTTTCGGACGAAGAGCCAAATATTAAATATCATTGATAGCCGTGGGCCGAAGGTAACTATACCAAACTATTTCACATTAAAGTTGCCATGGGTAATTTCCTACTTCATATTATTTTATCATAATAAAAAATAGAAAAACTTTACTTTAAAAGTTAAACTGGGCAAGTTAATACGATTCAAATTTATTAGAATAAAAACAACAAATCATATTTATAAAACAGTGGAGTTCAATGTTGAATACACTAGTCAAGCAGAATCTGCCATTGACTTGATTCACTTACCAAAGTCTCTGTATTGTCCTCTATCCGCCGTATGCATATTTTAAACTAAATATAATTCAATTTACACCATTTAAATTGAAACATTTAATTTCAGAGAGCTTTTTTTGTAGCTTAACAATAAAACAACCAAATACAAGGGTACATTAAATCTGAAAAGACAATCTCTAAAGCATTCTCAGATGGGATGGTGGACCAAATAAAAGGTTACCATAGGCCAACTTTGGCCCGCGGGCACTAGTTTGGGCATCTCTGCCCTTGAGATTAGAATGGCTCCATCCCTATCTATTTTTAAATCACTCCTAAAAATGTACCTATTTAGCTTGGCTTTTTAATAATATTTTAATAGTTTATGTTTTTATGTTCTGTCTTTTTAATTTGCCTTTGTCTTATGTACAGCACTTGGTCAGTCCTGTGTTTTTAAATGTGCTCTATAAATAAATGAACTTTAACTATGAAGAGATAACTACTTACCAGGAGCACATCTATAGTGTTGATTTGGATTAGTCAATTAACTTAAGTTGCATGTCATTGGATGGTGGGAGGAAACCGGGGGACCTGGGGGAAACCCACGCGAGCACGGGGAGAACGTGTAAACTCTGCAAAGAAACGTCATCTGGCTTGGTAAGGACTAGAACCAGTGACGTTCTTGCTGTGGGGCAACAGTGCTAACCACTGGGCTGCCGGGCCACCCATCTAGGAAAGGAGGAAGAGTAGGATGATGGGGGTATTCTTTAAAATGAAGATGACTATGGTATTTATGGTGGCTTAGGAATCATCTGATTGGTGAATCATAAATTGGCTAATGCGGGACCAGCCGTGATCAATCATAAACGTGATCCTCTCAAAATTAGTGCATAAATAAACTTAACCTATTAAAACGATTTGAATCTTTAATCCAATGCCATAACTCTTCCTGTCATTTTTCTGGCATTAAAGGACAGCAATGAACTTCAAAAACGTATCTGTTTATGCAGAGGTTGATATGAGTCTCTGCCTGTGTTTTTACGAATCTTCAAAACATGGTCAAAATCAACTATAGCAGATCCTTTACCTAAGCCACATATTTAGATATCAGAGAATAGTTTATCACATTGTATCAATGCGTTCTATGGCACCTTTAAAAATCTGATCATGGATTGTGTGTCAGCCCCTTAAGAGGCTAATTTTGTTTTGACGGCCCATTTGTTGAATTTAAGTTACATTGCATCTATATGCCAACTAGTTCTCATTAGATTATAAGTAGACTGTTAGGTTGGGGTTAGAGTTACGGTTAGTGTAACAAGTACTTGCAAAGTTTCTTATCGTCAGTTAAATGTCTGTTGAATGTCAGTATCAACAGATATTAAGAAGACAGTCTACTAATACTCAAATGGACCATCAAAATAAAGTGTTTACCGAATAAAAAAGCTCCTGGGTGTACGTGAGGTGCACCATTGTCACCTTAATAAAAAGAAAAGTATTGTAAATAGACATGGGCCGGTATAAAATTCTGGCGGTATGATAAGCTTAGATAAAAATATCACGGTTCCACGGTATGACGGTATTGTGTTTACTACTCTAATATATATTAACCTTTTTCCCCTTTAAACACAATATATTTTATTTTGAGAAACATTTAAAGTATTTTGGAGCAGTAAACATGTCAGGCTAAATAATTGAAGTGAATCATTGACTTCTGATTTCTTCATTAGTTTCTATAACACAGATTTCTTTACAATTTAAAACGCCTGTCTTTGGATATCTTTTCTGCTGGAGATACTGTTGTCCTATGAACAAGCAAACAAAATAAACATAAATAAGAAAAAATCTTGCACTTACCTTAGGAACGGTATAGCAGACATTTTTGGCGGCGTTAAAACCTTGTCTTTTCCAAACCGAGGTATACCTTGAAAACGGTTATCGTCCCATGACTAATCGTACATATGGTTTAGTTGGATAAGTCTACTGGGAAGTGAAGGTATATTTATGTTCAAGGAAGTGTAATGTATAAGGTGTTTGATAAAAGTGTCTGTGTCAACATGCTACACCTGCTGATTGTTGTACACGCTGGTAATGTTACGAAACAAAAAATTTGACCTGCCTGGCATAGCGCTAAATCATCATATCATATCATATCATATCATATCATATCATATCATATCATATCATATCATTGCTTACTCATTAAGGAAGCCTAATTTTTTTCTTTTTAATGTGTCTGGAATCACCTCTTCTTTTTAAATTTTTTCTTCTAATCAATGAAGAAATTTTTTAATAAAACCAAAACAATGGGAACTAAAATGGCATCCTGAGCTAAACACACCTAAAACACAAATCTCCTTGATCAAATAGGCTGAATGCATGAAGCTCGACACCTGAACCTCATTCTGCAAACATTGTCTGCCAGTGTTTACATTAAGTATAATCAAATTCCAAATAATAATTATTTTTTTACACTCTTCACAAACTACAGTGTCTGATAACACTCTCTTGCTGTTTGTTTTTAGTATATTTTCCTATTTTCACTTATAGTATAAACAGCATCTCTAATGTTATTTGCATTCACAATTCACGTCATCTTCCATAGAAATTCTAAGAGGTGTTTGCTTATGCAAAAATTGTAAGAAGTAGTTCCTGTGTACTTCACAGTAAAATCAATAGTGTAAAAATGCAGTGTTACATGTCAACAACTCCAAAAATGTTGAATTAACAATATGCAGTGTTAACGACGGCACGTTGACAGTGTGGTTTTAAGGTGCAACATGATGTGATTTTCCTTTAACGCTACAAGTGCAAAAGATCGTGATATGTTAGACATACACCACAGAACAGTGTAAAAATCAATGTTACACTGATAGGAGTACTTTCTTGAAGACACTTGTAGTGTAATAACAACACTAGTGGGTGTTAAATGCCCCTAAGTGTAAAACTTCGATAACTATAGTAACATTCTGCACTGTCAGTGTATTTATTCAGCACTTTAGAGAGCCAATATTACACTGCAAATTTAACACTCTAACGCTTGACAGATTGGGACCATATATGATCTTCAGTGGTGTTAAAATCGTTGTTAAAAGTGTTAAATTGACACTACTTATTTTACTGTGTTGTAAAGGGCTTTGCTAGTTTTAGCATGTTAATTTATGAGTTTTCTGTTAGGTTTTTAGGTGGCTGCTTTAATAATGCTCCAGCAAACCTTCTGTAAAAGTTCGATCTGGCTGGTAAACACCTTTAAATTCATTCATTCATTCATTCATTTTCTTTTCGGCTTAGTCTCTTTATTAATCTGGGGTCACCACAGCCAACTTATCTATCATATGTTTTATGCAGATGATGTCCATACACTCTCCTTCACACACATACACTACGGTCAATTTTGCTTATTTAATTAACCTATACCACATGTGTTTGGACTATGGGGGAAACTGGAGCACCTGTAGGAAACCCATGCAAAAACAGGGAGAACATGCAAACTCCACACAGAAATGCCAACTGACCCAGCCGAGGCTCGAACCAATGACTTTCTTGCTGTGAGGCGATTGCGCTACCCACTGCGCCACTGTAACGTCCAATAGGGATTTACTTCAATATTACAAAAGAGTAGAGACACATCACATATACCTAAAGGCTAATTTATACTTCTGCGTCAAGCACACGCGTATGCTCTGGCGCAGCCTGCACATGGTCGATGCTGACGCGTACCTCTCAAAAAATGTAACTACACGTCGAAACGCTTTCTCAGTGATCGGCTTGGTCATGCTGATGAGTGTGGGCAGAGGTTAGAGCCACGCAAGCCCGATGGAGCGATTGTTTACAAGTGTCGAGTCCCGTGAAGGAGCTCTAGATGGAAACTGTTGTTTTGTGTTTGCCTTATGATTAAAGTTGTTGCATGTCCGCTGGTTCTCACCTCAAAATGAGCGAGTTTGAGCCACTTGTACGATAAGGTGGCGTTCAGGAAAAACAAAACACCAGTGAAAAAACTCGACACAGAGGAACATTTTGGAAGTGTTATTGCAGAGCAGCACATACAGCGAGCAGAAGTATAAATGCACGACAATGCTCATTGCATGCACCGTGGGTCACGGCGTTCACTTGATGCAGAATTATAAACCAGGCTTAATTTTCACGTCCTTTCAAGCACTGTTAACTAACAAGGTGACAGCGCCATCTACTGGCCTGACATATGCAGTATGTGTATATGCAAATTGTTTTGAAAACATTGTCATGTATACGTAAAAAAATTTAATTTTTTAATTTTTTAATTTAAAATTTTTGATCATTATGTTGTTGTGTAGAGTGTCACGGTGGCATAGTGGGTAGCACAATCACCTCACAGCAATAAGCTCACTGGTTCGAGCCTCGGCTGGGTCAGTAGGCATTTCTGTGAGGAGTTTGCATGTTCTTCCTGTGTTCATGTGGGTTTCCTCCGAGTGCTCCGGTTTCCCCCACAAGTCCAAAGACATGCGCTATAAAGGAATTGGGTAAGCTAAATATGTGTGTGAATGAGTGTGTATGGATGTTTCTCAGTGATGGGTTGCATCTAGAAGGGCATCCACTGCGTAAAACATATGCTGGTTAAGTTGGCGATTCATTCCGCTGATTACGTATAGGGACTGTTGTGTAAACATGGCAATAGATCAATGTGACTTGACATAATCAGTAGAGGTTCTCAATCGACAATTGCTTTTCCTTCCCAAGCTTACACGTCAGATTCAGTAATGGCCGACGTCTTTCAGATGAGAGTGACAGATGGGTGGATAAAGCCAAACTACCCTTCTGATGCTAATATTTGCTTTCCATCCTCTTCTTATTTCTACCTATGAAAGAGCACGAGATTGGCGCTTCTGTTGGGCTTCAGCCGAGTCCGTATTTGAAGGGACCCACAGCACTTCACGCAGGCCAACCAAAACACTTTTCATTGGAAAAGACAGATGAGCGCAGAACTGGTTTCGCGAGCGGCACGGGAGCGCATTTGATGTGGTTTCACTTCGATATGTCCGAAAATAAGGGGCTTCTGCGAAACATTACTAATACAAACAGACAAATGGTTAAATAAAAACAGGATCTGATCTGCCGCTTTCAAGAACCCTCCGCCTGTTTATCCACCGTCAGACGTAGATCAACCGAGTGCGATTCCCTTTCCAAACAGCCACATCCACACAAACAAATTATCCAATATAATCCATACAAACAAATTAGTCATCTCCCATTTGAACTAGTATACAAGCTGTCAACTTTACTCCCATAATCTCCCCATGCCAGGGTACGGGAAAAGAAAGCTGCGCGGTCTTGAAGTAGTTAGTCTTCCTTCGTGAAATGGGGCATCATCTGCAACCAATAGAGACACTGGTTACGAAAGGAGAGCCTGTTTGACAGATGTCTCCTGCTTCTTCTTACTCTACTGAAGTCCACTTCCTAGATGGCACCTCATGACTTATGTTTACCGTCAAGGTTGTTTACTGATTCAATGGGGTGCAGCACGCAGAACGCGTTAATGGAGCGCAGAACATAAGTAATAATAATTCAAAAATCTATACTATATTACAACATCCCCGAAATACACCCGCAGGATTTTTCTCGGGATCTCGTACTGATTCGGATATTTCAAGCTTTCCCAGATAATCATACTGGAGCTCTTTGTAGATTAACACCATCAAATGCGGAGTCAAATTCAAGAGTGACTCTAATGACACTTAACGCTATCCTGGAGCTCGACCAACCCCCAGAATTGGGTGTCGCTTTAAAGAAATCCGCTAAAGAGAGGTTCTTAGTGAATTACAAAGGTTTTATAGATGGTGATCTCCGCTTTGTTCTTGGAATGAGGACTTCCACCTGTTTCTGATGATGGGAGCTGGAGCCTGTCCCTTTTAAGAGCTTGATCCTTCTTGATCTCTTTGATGTAACTTGACCTAACAGTTCCAGCGAGAAGAATTTGATGATTGCGGATGGGCTCTTTTAACTAGCTGTGTAGAGGATGGAAGAAGGGAACGCGGCAAAATGAGCAAAGCCAAATGAGGGACGGATGGAAAAAAAAGTAATAAAGACGACATGAAACACCAGTTGCAACCTATTTTAGTTCTTTAATCTCCTGTGGGTTCACTTTAGAGATCTCCAATGGGAAAACAAATGTACTAGGAAGATTTTTTCTTCATTGCAGGTTGATTAGGGAAAAGTGGGCAATACACTAGAAAGTGTCCAGTTGATTAGAGGGTTTTAAAGGACGAGCTATTTGTGCAAGGGGTTGATTGATTAGACATTTGAACCCCCAAATTGTAGATGGTGCAACGACACCATCTGAGAAATGATCAAATTCGTGTGTTTCCAGTTTCCTGTCTATGCAGGAAGCTTAATAAACGTTTTTTTTTTTTCTGGCTTAGTAAGATTAGCTGCGTTCCAAATGACACATTATACACTATGCACTTATGCACTTACACACTCAACAGCATAGTATATGTGTGTAGTGCTGCCCCAAATGGAACAATCAGGGGCGCCGCTAAGGGGGGGAAGTTGGGACTATTCTAAGGGCCCATGCACTCTAGGGGCCGACAGAGATCTGCTTTATAATTAATAACAGTACTATAATGTAATATAAATTGTGACTGTTTCTCTAAATTACAAGTAAAACAATTTATTAGAAATAAAAAATAAAAATACGGCTTATATCTGCCCCTCGTGTCTGTCACAACTGTGACTGTCAAATTGCACCCCCCTCCTTTCGCTGTATGGTTCAGTCCGTCAGTAGCGGGAAGAGAGTTGAGTGTGATCGTCAGGTAAACTGAAAGCAGCGATGTCCTCGAGGTTAACATCAGCTGCGTCCCAAATCGCATACTTATGCACTATTCTACGCCATTTTGTAGTATAAATAGTGTAAGTAGTGCGTTCACACTGAAAACTCTACAAATAATAAGTGCACTTTAATTACCCAAATGATGCACTCATTCCACCGATAAAATGAAGTGTGTAATGATGGACACTTCACACACTTAACGACTGCAGCTTTGCGCACGTAACGGAAGGGGCGGCGCTATCGGGCGCACATGTTGGATAACTTTATTTTGGATTGTGAAAGCAAAATTCTCCTACGAGAGTGATTATAGCCTCCCGATGGTGAACGCGGTTATACTCATGCCAGGTATTCTTTGGTATTTTGGTCATTTATTTCATTAGCTGCGTCCCAAATGACACACTATACACTAAATCAATAAGACACAAAATTATATTACAATGAGACCCATAAATAAGAAATGTTCTTTTGTTTAAATTGACCATTACTTATATGGCAAAATCCTGGCCTTCTTGCCAGCAAAATCCACAATAAAAAAAATTCAACAAATTTATGTTGAGTGCAATATCCAGCATACTGCAAACCAAATAAACACAACATAAATACATTTGAAACGGTCTCTTGATTAACCAGACAGTAACTTAAATTCCAAGTGCCAAATGCCTGGCCTTCTTGCTTGCAAAATCCCCCAAAAAAGTGTATTGCACATTGTATGAGACACTATTGCAGTACAGTTATTTAAATAGTTACACATTGGTGTTTTGTGTGTTTAGAAATGTAAAATTTTCAGTGAATATTTGATTACTGGTCATCTGCTAGCTACAGTCATGGCCGTTCTCTTATTAAATACTAATAAGTAGTGGACAAAATCAATAATAAACTGCATACGTCAGTACAACTACATTGCAGACAAAGAGTTTGGATAGCTAGGTTGGTAGTAGGGGGCCCATCCTCATATTTTTTCATGGGGCCCAAAATTGCTAGCAGCACCCCTGGGAACAATAATGGGTTTTTTACTAATGCCGAGTTCAGACTGCAAGATTTTAAAAGTAGTCGTGTCACAGATGTTTTCACACTGCATGACTATCTGGGGTAGTGTTCTGTCGCTGCTTTGTTTACACTGCAAGATGGATCGGCGACAGGGAGTTTCACACTGCATGACTTCAAAATAGGAAGAATCACCGACAACTTTGTCCAAACTACATCTCACACCTAAAAACACGTAGTATGTCTTTTGTTATTAACTACATAATGAGAAAGAAGCCTTTAATGGGGTAGAAAATGTTCATATTTGCTCACCTGGCTTTGAAGGGAATTAGCAATTTCTCCTCAAGTTTTGTATTTTTTGACGGGGTTGGGTTGTGATATTGCTCAGATGACACGTCAAACAGATACGGGGGCTCCTGCCAAATTTACACTCATTTTCCCTCCATTTCTTGGGTCAGAATAAACTGAAAACGAGCGCTTTTAACTTCTCCCTCAACCTCCCGCTGGCCTGCAGGTACCCACACTAGTGAATGCTGCTCTCTCATTAGCTGTAGGCGATCGCCAATGTTATTTTCAGTAAAAACTCATTTCACACAGCATGATTTGAATCGCCGACGGCTCCAGATATTCAGCACACCAAATATCTCCCGGGCATCGGCGACTCATCGGCGATTCTCTCAGATCGTGTCTTTGATAGGTCATATTGTGTGATTATTACTCGCGTGAACGAGCACCGATTTGCCTGTGGTTTCAGGTGATTTCTCAAAACCTGTCAGCGAGTCAAAATCAGGGCTAAAATCATATGGAGTTACATATGTGTCTTTATTATTCAATCAAAAAGATTTAGTTTTAGGGAAAATTAGGTACATAGTGAATAAAAACTAAAAGATTGCAAATTTAAAAAAAGATGTTTAATCAATAAACGTATGTCGATGATTATAAATATTTTGAATTGCAAAAAAACGCTGATTGTTCTATTATGCAGTTACCACAATTTTGATTGCAAACTCATTCATTTTGCTCTCTGTTCTGCTGTCATTTATTGCACATCTAGAATCTTTGCTTGTGAGCTGAAATGTTTTGCTTGCGAGTTGAAAAGGTTTGAGCCCATGTATGCCAGAGTTAATTTTGTGTCTTTATTATTCAAAAAAACATATTAAGGTTTCGACCAAAATTAGGTACATTGTAATTAAAAAATAAAAGATAAAAAATAAATAAAAACTTGTAATAAAAAAATTCTTGATAAAAAAAAAATTGCACTGCAAAAAATAAACTATTGCCATTCTATGCAGTTGCCACCAGATTTTTCTTTGTGCGCTCATTCGTTTTGCTTTCGGTTCTGTTTAATTTATTTAATTTTTTTGCAGATCTAAAATCTTTGCTTGCGAGTTGAAAAGTTTTGAGTTGAAAACTCTGCAGCTCAGAGGGCAGTACCTACCCTCCGGGATGAAAGACCTTATTCTATTGGTCAATCTTGGGTGAGGTCACAGGTTGGCCACGCCCATTACGTTTTCACGCGATTGGACTGGGACTCCCTTCAGTGACGAGCGAGTAATGGCGAGCTACAGGTCCTTTTCGAGGTAAGTTAAGTGAAACTGTATAACTTGTATATTACCATCCACATTTCCCATCGGATAATGTAACGACTGCTAGTATTAAACTAAAGATTTTGGAGCAGCAACAATACATTACCATGTACTCCACAATTATTGTGTATGCTTGTTTGTGGTTAGGTCCATGTACTATGTACAATGTCACAGTTTTTATAGATTCCCGTTTTTAGGTGTTGACATGGAAAATATTAGATATTTTTTAAAACTTTTTACTTTAAAACCCGTTTATTCCTTTTGAGTCCCCAAAATGCCATTGTTGTGTAAACGAACAGGTAAAATGCATAAAGGTTTCCCATTTTTCTCAGAAACAATATTTAAACAGCTCTTCAGACTGACCCAGGGTCATCAGGAGACATACAGTGCATCCAGAAAGTATTCATAGCGCTTCACTTTTTCCACGTTTTTTAATGTTAAAGCCTTATTCCGAAATGGATTAAATTAATTTCTTTCCTCAACATTCTCCACACAATCCCCCATAATGACAATGTGAAAAAAAAAGAGTTTTTGAAATTGTTGCAAATTTATTCAAAATAAAAAACCTGAAGAATCACATGTACATCAGTATTCACAGCCTTTGCTCAATACTTTGTTGATGCACATTTGGCAGCAATTACAGCCTCAAGTCTTTTTGAATATGATGCCACAAGCTTGGCACACCTGTCCTTGGGAATTTTTGCCCATTCCTCCCTGCAGGACCTCTCAAGCTCTATCAGGTTGGATGGAAAGCGACGATGTACAGCCATTTTCAGATCTCTCCAGAGATGTTCAATAGGATTTAGCTCTGGGCTCTGGCTGGGCCACTCAAGGACATCCACCGAGTTGATGTGAAGCCGCTCCATTGATGTTTTGGCGGTGTGCTTTGGGTCATTGTCCTGCTGTAAGATGAACCGTCGCCTCAGTCTGAGGTCAAGAACACTCTGAAGCAGGTCTTCATTCAGGATGTCTCTGTACATGGCTGCATTCATTTTTCCCTCTATCCTGACTAGTCTTCCAGTTCCTGCTGCTGAAAAACATCCCCACAGCATGATGCTGCCACCACCATGCTTCACTGTAGGGATGGTGTTAGCCTGGGGATGAGCGGTGCCTGGTTTTCTCCAAACGTAATGCCTGGCATTCACTGCAAAGAGTTTAATTTGATGTCTCAAGAATGATCAGTGGAGACAGAATGTACCTGAGCTCAATTTAGAGCTTCATGGCAAAGGCTGTGAATACTTATAAACGTGATTTTTTATTTTTAATAAATTTGCAACAATTTCCAAACTCTGAGAAGTGCAATAGTTTGTTGCAATCGACGGTTCATTCCTATGATGAGTAATTCCCGCAAGAGTAACGTTATCTCCAATGCTGTCACCATGTGTGATGGGGCGCCCTGAGAAGGTGTACCAAAGCGTGCAGATCCATCTGTGAATGATTTAACGGCTACAGTTCCAAAGATGACGTGTAATAAAATGGGAGGTATGGGTCAAAGTGACTAGACTCAATCTGGGACAGGCCCTTCGCTTCTGCGTCCGCCACATGCTCGTATCTGTACAAACATCTGTTTGAAGTTCCCCAATGAATACCATCAGCTCATGTTGATGTGACCTCATGTAGACTGATCCCACCACCACCTCATTTTTTGCTGGAGCTTAACATGAACTGCGTGACGTGTTCAGCACACCCTCTTCACGTTTCCAGCTGAAGTTTTGAGAAGGATTGCTCACGCATGCATGGAAACTGTGTCATCGTTTACTCATCCTGTGTCACACCAAACCCACCTGACTTTGACTGTCCTGCTCACGTTTTTATATCAAACAGATACCAACAGAGCCATTTGTGATGCTGGATTTAATTTTACATGGATACTGTGAAGCATTCAATGTGACAGGTCCGTGCCAGCAAACACGACGTAGCTTTCATTTATGATGAACACAGTTTCCATACTTATATTTTATAGATAAAGGTCTGTGGTTCTGCAGATAAAATGCTGGAGTTTATGATCATTTCACTTTACTTCAGGATGCATCAATATCGTTCTGTAGGTCTATCGGAGACATTCATAAATATTCCTAGCAAATCTAATAAATGGAGACATCCTCGTTACAGAGACGCACTAAATCACACTTCAGCAGTGTTTATTTGAGAGCGCATAAGAAAATCTGTGCTTGAGGATCGTATATTTATGGACGTGCAAGTCTTGTGCTCAAACAGAGGAAATCTACGGTGGCCGAGAAAGGTTAACGCCCTGCAATTTAAGAAAGCACATGCAAAAACAAAAAACACCAACAAATTAAGAAACGATCTTCATAAATTTGACAGCACACCTGTTACAAATTCTCACAACACAGACAACGGAAGAAACGCGCAGCAAATTGGTCAAAACACAACGAAAGAAACACGCAGCAAGTTGGTCAAAACACAACAGAAATGTTTCAAGAGGACCCAAAAACATGACGGGCACAGCTGAGATACGGATGTTGTTAATTTATTTAATAACGCAACATTTCAGTTGATCAATAATTAGACTGATAATTTACAAAAGACAACGGAATCGTGTAATCAGGATGTTACACCATTCAAAGACCACCAATCACTTCACTGAACAACAGTCATGGCGGGTCCGTATCTCAGCTGGGTCCGTCATGTTTTTGGGTCCTCTTGAAACATTTCCGTTGTGTTTTGACCAACTTGCTGCGCGTTTCTTCCGTTGTGTTTTGACCAACTTGCTGCGCGTTTCTTGCGTTGTCTGTGTTGTGAGAAATTGCAACAGGTGTACTGTCAAATTGATAAAGATCATTTCTTAATTTGCTGGTGTTTTTTGTTATTGCATGTGCTTTCTTAAATTGCTGCGCGTTAATCTCTCTCGGCCACCATAGAAATCGGTGTGCAAGCAAAGAGATTCGTATGCTGGTATCGCATGAATGCGATCTCGACTTGTAATACTGCACTCAGGACATTTGTCATTGAAATAACGACATAGGTAGTTGGAAGATCTGTGTAAAAGTCTTGCCACCACAGCTGGAATAAATCCTAGAGGAAACACTGATGTACAATATAAAGTGGGTCTCAGACCAGACAAGAAGTACTGTATTAAATTTCCTTTCCCCCCCACCATGTCTTTAAAATATGACAGTTTATTTTACCCTAATATTTTTAATGGAGTTTCTGCACTTGCCTGATGATCCTGATGGTGCTAGCGGTCTTTCATTTTATTTAACGCTTGAAAAACTAAATGGATGCTTAGGCCCGATCCCAATTCCCCCAATCCCCCTTGTTTTGCGCGTTCTTGTGAAGGAGTAGGGGTGTCCCAATTCTCTTTAGCTTGAAGGCGTAGGGCAAAGGGGAAGGGCTAGATGCCCCTTGAAAGGGAGATTTTTCAGAACCCCAATCTACACCAAGGGGTAAGAAAATTTCCCAGAATACACCAGCTACAACGGCAGCATGACCGCTAAATTTCGCTATCTATAATCTATCTGTACAGCAGTCCCACAACATTGTGTCACTCGATGACGCTCGAATACCCTGTCAGAAAAGTCTAGTGGCTGAAAATGAGCTTTTTACAGTGTCTGGTATCATGTTATTTTGTTTTCGTGTGTGGTTTTGTTTTAGTGGGTAGCATAATTGCCTCACAGCAAGGTCGCTGGTTCGAGCCTCGGCTGGGTCAATTGACATTTCTGTGTGGAGTTTGCATGTTCTCCCCGTGGTCGTGTGGGTTTCCTCCGGGTGCTCCGGTTTCCCCCACAGTCCAAAGACATGTGGTATAGGCGAACTGGGTAGGCTAAATTGTCCGTAGTGTATGTGTGTGTGTATGGATGTTTCCCTGAGATGGGTTGCAGCTGGAAGGGCATCCGCTGCATAAAACATATGCTGTTGACGCTTATCTATAAATTATATGTATATAAACATATAAGTTGACGGTTCATTCTGCTGTGGCGACCCTAGATTAATAAAAGGACTAAGCCGAAAAGAAAAATAAATAACTAAATAAATAAATGTTTGGAACCACTTGAGGGTGAGTAAATGGGCTATATGGGGACTTTTCATTTTGAGTAGCCCAGCTTACAGTAGGTGCTTCCGGTGGACTGTCATACCATTATAACTTGCTGCGTTTAAAACCAATATCTGTTTTTATTTAAGATCAATTATCTTTACTGCTTAATTGAGAAACAATACAAAGTAGGTCTTGAACCAGATAACAAGCACGGCAATTATTTGCAATGTTCTGCACTATGTGTTTAAATAAATAGTTTTTTATCACAGTATTTTCAATTGAGTTTAAGCCCTCACCTGCTGCTCCTTGCAACATTTGCTTGTTTTGTTTTTCCCGCTAGAACAACTAAATTAGTGCTGAAGTCTATTTAACGCACTATATTTTAACTGAAGTAGCCTACATCAGTGGTTCTCAAACTGTGGTACGCGGGCTTTCTTCTAGTGGTACGCGGAAGAATCGCTGAATAATAAAATAATAAAATGAACACTTTTTTTTAACCCTTTGACGCATACGATAACACCGTGATCAGACAGTATTGGCTGTTCCCTGAAGTGTATGATTACACTGTTTACTTTAGTGCATCGCGTCATAAGATGTAAAAAAAAAACTCCTTTGCACAGAGGATACAGCAGATACACACGCGCCAGAGAAGCCCTTCTTCAGACTAGTCCTGCAAATTTAGGCAGTTCCCCATGCTGCATCATTGGTAAAATAATAATTACGAACGTGTTAAAATGACTGCTCGTAGTTTGTGTAAAATAATGCGTGCTTTCGATAAATAATGTTATTTGTTTTGTAAAGCAGCGTGGCTTTCGGTTTAGTTTGTTACCTCAGATTTAAGCTAATTCATTTGGATGTGATTCGAATAGCGTGAGACACAGAACAGACTCAAGTGACTTTGCCATGCTTGAAGCTTAGAGGTAGAATATGATTAAAGTTACTCTCCGCGTGCACAGACGGAGGGACTGCGAACTGTGTGTGCTTAAAAACAGTGGTCAGTGTGTGGTTAACGCAAATCTCATGTGATCTCATTCGCACCAAATCACGCAAATACTGCACGTATGAACTGGTCAAGCACTGTATATGTAAGTGCATTAAAATCCTTTAACGCACGGCAAGCCGTTGATTATCCCGCTTATTCCATGGTCTGTTGCCAAGGTAGGCATAAGTTTAAAATAGTTTTGCTCTTTGCAGCGCAATATTTGTCCGAATTTTTGTCAGTTTTTACATGATCGATTTTCTAGTCCCTTCACTGAATCAGCTGTGAAAGGCTGACAGGCAGACAGAGAGGGAGGGAGAGAGAAAGCATGTGCGTGCAGTTTATATGTGCTAAAATAAGATTAGTCCGATCACAGGTGGACAAATAACATTCCCAGTCACACCTGGAGTGTGTTTCCAGTCAAATTCTTAGTCACACATTTCTTTTGTCTACTTTCTACCACTTCTCTGACGAGGGAGGATCTGCATATTGGCTTTGTCTGGGGTTGCCTACAGTATAGCAGAATTTCCAAGATTTACATTTAATAATAAACATACAAATCTTATAAAAAGTAACATTTAAATTAAATATGCATTTTCAAGTGTATTCTAGAGTCTTTGAAAAAGCCAATGTCTATTTCAGAAATCTGCTGTTAAATATAGGTAAAGTTTGCATAATGAAAAAACATCAGGACAGGTCGGAGAACATTCGTTTTTATTTATCTTCTTTAAAACAAAAGGAATCAGCCAAACACGCAGGATCAGTGCGATATTACATTATTTACGCTCATAGATTAATTATGAAACTTACTTGCGATCGGTCAAAAACACCTGAGAACAAATTATAGGTTCAAATGTCCAGAGATTGACCGTTAGATACACCAAAGATTAATTATATATCCCGTTTTAACAACAGAGATGCAAGAGATTAGATCCAGCCGCGGGGCTTGAGATGGTCTGGCCGACATGAAGCTTCCCTCAGGGGGAGCCGTTCGCGGAGCTGCCGCTGACCGCCTGGAGCTTTCAACATTTTTAAAGATGCGCTTTTCATACACACAAACGGCCGATTTGACTTTAAAATAACTACATTCTCACTTGAAAAACTCTCAAAACTTGAATTCGTAGGATAGTTTATGAGTATTTTCCTAATTTTGCGGATTTCCCGTCTGACATTAATAGCCCTCATCGGTTTCATGCGCAGCACATGCGAGTTACTATAGTAACTGTAAACGTTAGGGAGAAGCGCATTTGTGATCAAAACTGACTGGAACTACGTGTGCGTTTCAACAAATATACCACACCCTCCAGCCAATCAGAATCAAGAATTTCACCAGACCATGGAATAAATGCATTTAATCACTCGCTTTTCTGACACACATAGGCCTACTGTAAATGACGAGCAGTAAGCAGATCAAATTTCTAATTTAAATAGGTAATTCCAAATCGTATTAAAATACAAGTTAACGTTTAGATTCCAAAGACATACAAATATGTCATATGTACATACAATATATCTCTCAAAATGTATTCAAAATGTGAATATATATTTATGTGACAGCCATTATTCATCTGGTCCAAGCAACATTTCCAGGTTTAGATGAATAGGCTACTACAGCAGGTTTCGTTTTACTTTTTTCAAGAAAAGTGCCTTTTTTAATTTCTAAAAGCACATTTTAATTTAAACTGTAAAGTTTTTGTGTTGTCTGCAAGCACAGTTAATGTTCAAATGTTTAAAGTGGCTGACAATAATACATATTTTTAATAACTTAATGTGCCTTGTTTTTGAACTGTGCAGTGCCGTAGCTGCTTAATTCAATAATATCCAGCTGCAGGCCCGCAGAACCACACACGTTTCAGGCACACACAATCTAGCGCACACAATCTAGGCAATCCATATATGGTTACGACGGATGTTATATTAACGTCTTCTCGGACATCGTCATCAATATATTTATATATATTGTTAATAAATATTGCACACAATAAACAATAGTGTTTACTGTTTCACAAATATTGTGATCGAGAGGGGTGAATGGGGAGCATTGTTTCCGATCGCCATTCAATACAATAGACTGAACAGTTTTATATCAGTCGTCATGATCAGTCATTATTAATCTGACAGTCACTATCAGATACTCGTTTGCTGGTCTTACTGAACGATCTAAATTGGACATGTTTAATTTATATAATGGATTCATTTTTAATGAAGGAGATAATAGCAAGTTAATATGTATAGGCAATAATTCATCCTTATATGTTAAAATAAATCTTTTTACATGTAATAAATGTAAAACACTATATTTTACTCAAGCGATTGAATAGTATTTATTTGCTTAATTTTCTAATAACTTTTTTATTAATGATTTCCCACATTAAATACTATAGTAGTTTATAGTAATATATTGTTTTTAAACCATAAAGTATTGGTAATTTGTGGTAATTATATTTGCAACAAATTTATCAATACAAACAAACTAACTGTTAATAATAATAATAAAAATTATTAATATATATATATATATATATATATATGTGTGTGTGTGTGTGTGTGTGTGTGTGTGTATATATATATATGTGTGTGTGTGTGTGTGTAGTTTAGTAAAAGATAGTAGTTTAAATCAGTAATCAGTTTATAACTATATTAAATTAACTATTTAATTTATTTTAATGTGACACATTTTAACCAAGTACAACAATATCAAGATCCTGAATTACTTTATACTTAATCCTACAATTAGACTGTCTGTTTTCTTTGTGTATGTGAATACGTGAATAAAGTCAGCTTGGGCCATATTTGTGAAATACAGTAGGTGGCGATGCTCCTAAGGAGTTAGTTAGTTACCATATATGGTTTGCCTAGATTGTGTGCGCTAGATTGTGTGTGAGCCTGAAACGTGTGTGGTTCTGCGGGCCTGCAGCTGGATATATCTCGCTTAATTAGGCCTACTACGCTACTGTTTTTCAATACCGGTCATTATGGTGGTACTTGGAGAGACAATTTTTTTCTGAGGTGGTACTTGGTGAAAAAAGTTTGAGAACCACTGGCCTACATTATCGAGGCAGTAAAAAGAACCTTAAGAAAATCAACATTTCAAGCAATTTTTTTATTTTTGGATGAACTGTCCCTTTAAGTAAACTCGTCCAACTGCTTTGGGGTCAACCTACAGTATGATGAGCTCGAGAGTTTAATGGTCTGTCTGAATAGGAGACGACTGCTCCATTCTTCAAGCGTTTAGCATGTGAACAAAAAAAGGCGACGGGATGAATTGACGCGAATGGGCTTGTATCCCCCCATTTCCACAGCTCTGCGTGCATGAAAGAGAGAGTTTGCTCTGAAACAAGTGGAAAGTGTGGCGCGACGCCCTTTTATCTCAACCCTCAATGGCCGATTAATGGCTGAAGCAACGTGTGAAGCACTTCATCAAGACATCACCATGAAGGGGCAGGGAAAGCGAAAACGAACTAAAAATAAGCTAAAACTAATAGATAGAGCTTGAGCTGTTGTGACAAATAGTTTCAGGCTTAAATGACCGGCATGAAATACCTCAGGAAGGGTTTAATTTATACCCACAACACGCATTCCTGTAAGGTGCGGGTTTCCCTTCCGACTCCAAACCTTCAGCAGAGGGAAAGTCTGGATGGGGCTTCATGAGGGCGGAGGAGTGATGATGACGGACTCCTTTGATCTCCAGGGGCCCAGTCAGCAGACTCCTGCAGATAAAACAAAACAAAAAAAGAGTCGCGGAATCTCTTATGCTGACAAAACACCCGCAAGACCGTCCCGGAGCTTTCCCGCGCGCGCGCTGGAGACGAATGAAAGCTGAATGTGTAGCGCAGACTACAGCTGATGTACTGGACAGAGGAATGTATCAAATTCGGGACATTTTTGAGGACTTTGCGTTAAAAACAAAAGTGGTTTAGGATTAAATGCAAGTAAGATGTCAATTTTGATGGTTTAAAAATCTCTTAATTAAAATTAAAATATCAATATGTCGATTCAACAATGCTTCATTGTCTTTCGGTGTAAGATGCATGCTGTTTATGTCAAAAAGAAAGAAATATAGAAAGAAAGAAAAAGCAAATAGTTAATTTGTGCGTAATAAAACAGCCACTAAGAACCATATTATAAAAAAAAAATTTTTTTTACTATATTTTACAAATATAAAACAAACAAAAAAATTGTGGCAAATTAAAAAGTCTCCAAATTACATTTTATTTATTTATTTATTTATTTATTTATTTATTTATTTATTTATTTATTTATTTATTTATTTTGGTGTGGCAAAAAGGCAAGTCCCTTTAAGGGTCAGCTGCATCCCTCCATGGCGCATTTTGCTATTTACATGATGGACTTTGTGAGGGAAAAAACTGAACGAAGAAAGAAAACAGCTAAAAAGACCACCTAGGTGAGGATAAAGAATGAGCCTTCTCCATTCGCCCTCTTTACTTTCTCTTTACTTAAAGTAAATGCAAAAATGCTAATTGTCATAAATAAACTGAAAAAAGCCCCCCAAGATGAAGCAGGCATTGAGGTTGTGCTTTTTATATCTATGTACTAAATAATAATTTTTGTAACATTTTAATCCTTTCTTAATTCTACCCCACCAACAAAAATACACTCAT
>CAIGQQ010038027.1:4384500-4397900 GCA_903798035.1 Danio albolineatus | reverse complement strand
TATTTTTCTTTACTTGTTTAAACTACTTAATTAAAATGAGCTGAAACAACACAATTCTTGAGATTTCATTGGCACAACCTAATTTTTTTTTATGTTCAATCCACATAAATTTGTTTAAAGTGTTAAGTTAACTTAATTAATTTGTGTTGGGACAACATGAATGAATTATGTGGAACCCTGCATTTTTTACAGTGTATTTTTGGATTGCTATTCTTAACTCCTAATATCACTAGTTAACACAATGCATTTTTTTTCTCAGCACATCCCATAATTTCTAAAATTTCAGCCTCTAAAAAATGGTTAATATGTCGGTTTATGGTAAAAGTACCGTAATTAATACATATACTATGAAAAATCTGAAAATATGAAGTGTAAGAGCAACTTATTTTTAAAAAAAATTCAAAACAAAACATTTTTGAATACTAAATCATCTTTATTTTTTAAGTATGCCATAATTTTTTCAGATAATCATTTAACATGCTTTCTTGTTTGTTTGTTTTTTTACAACAAAACCAAAAGTAAGTGTAGCAGTGCAACAGGATTGTGTTTGTTTGATTTTCTTTGTAAACAAACAATGCTGAGTGTGTGTAAACCATTATCTAAAACAGTAAAAACATGTCAACCGTTTGGCAGAGCGGCAGTCAGTGCTAAAATGCTCATAAAATGGTTACTGATCTAAATACATCTGACAAGATTTTTTATTTTGTTTTGTATTTTAAATACATTTTACACGCAATGACATTTGAGTGCATTTTTCTGTTAATAGTCATAAATGTGAGATTATTAAAATACTTTTTGGCTACTATTTTTTGTAGGCTATTTGATCTGTTTTGACTTTACAGTTAATTTCTCCATGCAAAAAAGCCCAATTGGACCTTAAACAGTCTAATTCTAAAACATAAATTCCCAATAATAGATGCATTTACATTATTATGGTAGACTACTATTAATAAAGTAGTCATGTGCGTTTTAAGTTTCCCTCGACGCTTGTAGATTCTCACGCTATTCTCCTTCTATGTATTTATATATAAGCTATTTTTTCCAATGTACGAGTGTCAAAAGAGAGTTATTCTTACTCTATAAATTCGCGTGGATTAGGAAACAGCCATTTCAATGCCAATAAAAGCTACCACATCAAGCAAAATATCGCAGTTCAAAACGACCAAACTATGGGCATTTTTTTCTTCAATAAATGAAAAGGACAGGAATCAGTAGTGTGACTGGATCACGCCCCGCCGCACTGCCCTCCACAGCGATTGGCTGATGGGAAAGAGAGCAGGGTTAAAACCCAGAGCGGTTCAATACACAGGTGCTACAGCACAACACAACAGCCAGAGGAGAGGGTTTAGGTCAGCGCAGGAGCTGCTCCACAGAGAACTTTGAGGACCTCTGAATTCTCCACAGTTTTGTCTCCGCGTAAGTGTTTGCTTTTAAATTTTGCCTTGTGGTTCAGAAGATTCTCAGCATCACCTCCGGATTTTGCGCGATGAAGAGGAGCCTCCGGGTGGTGCAGGTCCTCCACTGGGCGGTGATGCTGGCTTTGGTTCAGTGCGGCGCGCTCGGTGCGCGGAGATTCCGCGGAGGTCGAAACCCGCAGCCGCGGAAAGCGCTGCCCTCAGCTCATTACCGGGACCGCGGAGAAACCACCGAGAGCTTCTCACTGGATTTCACAGCCGTGGAGGAAAACATGGACAACTTCATGACTCAGGTGAAGAACCTGGCGCAGTCCCTCTACCCCTGCTCGGCTCAGAAGCTCGACTACGACATGAAGTTACACTTTCTGGAGAATACATCGGTCACCTGTAACGACGGGACTCCTGCGGGGTAAGACTTCATTTTCACACACATACTGTTAATTTCCTGGGGCTCTGGTTTCTTAATGGCCAACAGCTTTTGAGCGGCCGTTTTGCTTCATCATCTGGGCACCCTGCGGAACACACCTGTGTAAGAGTTAACGCGAGCTATCGCTTTATTTTGATGGTCTCTTTTGAACATTTCTTTGACTATGATGAGTTACATTGCCACTACACTCTTAAAAAAAAGGTTCTTCAGTGGTTCTTCAGAAGTTCTTTGCGATATTTGAGGTGCTATTTAGCACTTTTTCCTGTGTAAAGAACCTTTAAAGCACCATAAAGGTTCTTCAGTGGTTCTTCGGTGGTTCTTTAAGGTGGTCAGGGTGCTATATAGCACTGTGTAAAGAACATTTAAAGCACCATAAAGGTTTTTCAGTGGTTCTTTGGGGTGTTTAAAGTGCTATATAGCACCAATACTACTAGTAAGCACTTGTTCTTATAGCTAATTCTCATAACTCTTATGCCGGTTTTATTTGCGGAAAGGGTAAAGTAACATTATGAGCACCTTAAAATATAGGTGCTTTATAGCACCATTTGACAAAAGTACTATATAGCACCTATTTTTTTAAGGTGCTGTATAGCACCAAAAAAGGTTCCCCCCTCGTTACGACCAAAGAACCAGTTTTGGTGCTATTTAGCACTTTTTTTTTAGAGTGTACATGCTAACTAGTTCTCATTAGAATATTGGTTAACTCTTTAGTTTGAGTGACAAGTGGATAAAGTTCACTCAAAACTGAACTATTGCTCACTACTTTTCCTCAAGAGGTTTTAAAACTCTATTTTCCTTCTACAGTTTATTGCTGTACTGAAGAAGATATTTTAAAGAGAGCTGAAAACCTGTAACCATTCACTTATATGGTAGGAAAAACAAATACTATGGAGGTCAATGGTTACAGGTTTTCAGCTTTTTGGGAAAATATATTATTTTGTGTTTTGTGCTCAAACAATCGTGAGTAAATGACTGAATATTCAGTTTTAAGTGAACTATCCTTTTAACTAGTGCACACTAAAAAATCCGGGGTTATTTTTTCTACCCAAATGTTGGGTTGAGGCATTTGGGTAATTTTGGGGGGTTATTTTCAGAGTCTTGGGTAGTTTTTGGGTTGTGCTTTGTAACGCAAACTTGGGTTATTTTCTGGGTAAAAATTTCTAAGACTTGAATCATTGCAACCCTAGCACCACACAGGCACATCAACCCAGCTCCTTGGGTCAAATCAACTCCCAGCAAGGGCTGACTGCGATGCCACATAAATATATTATTATTATAAATGTTTACCAGCAACCCATAAATATGATACAAATAGTTTTAAATGCAGTTCACTATTTGTATTTAGTTGTGTATGATCTCTGAGGTAAAGTGTATTTACAAGGTGTAATGCGCTGAACAAATGTAAAGGCACAAAAAATGATTAAAGCTAATACAATATTCATCTGTTTGTTTTTGATGTGGTTAATGATTAAAAAAAAGCTAAAAATTACATTTGAAAATATAACCTATTAATTAAGTCAAACTAACCTGTTATTTAAGTAAAAATAACCAATTATTGGGTAGAAAAAACAACCCATTTTGGGGGTTAAAAATATTAACCCAATTACTTGGGTTAATTTAACCCCTGATGTGTTCTGTCCTATATTTACCCAGCAATAGGGTTAAAAACAACCCAATTTGGGTAGTTTTTAACACTGTTTTTAGAGTGTGGCCTATTATTAAGATATTGGCTGTTTATTAGTAATTATAATGTCTTATTCCACATCCCTAACTATTATTAAGCAGTAGTTCATTGAGCTAAAGTCATGGTTTGTTAATAGCGAGCACTATATCCTTAAATAAAGTGTGACTTGTCCACCAACAGACATTGATTATAAGAAGCTTCGCAAGAACATTTCAATGTAGACTGATGCTAATGTTATTGTCTACTAATTCGCTATTGAGAATGACTTGGGATGTAGCTGCAATGTAACTTATAATCAACAAAATGTGTTAAAGGGACCATCAAAAAGAAGTGATGCCTAAATAAATACACAACAAAACACAATCTAATTGTCAAATGTACACAATCATGAAATACTGAGTATGTTTCTTGTCAGCAGAGGTTTATTATTATTGTGAATGTAGCTATATTTGGTATTAATGGTATTTTTTAAATACATTGTGCTAACCATCGTGTGGTTTACACTTAAGAGGACAGCTCACTCCAAAATAAAAATGTACCTTGAATTTTTTTTAACTTTTATGAGTTTATTTCTGAATCACGGTGGCGCAGTGTGTAACACGATCGCCTCACAGCAAGAAGGTCAGAGGTTTGAGCCTCAGCTGGGTCAGTTGCCATTTCTGTGTGGAGTTTGACATGTGGTATAGGTGAATTGGGTAAGCTAAATTGTCCGTAGGGTATGTGAATGAGCATGTATAGATGTTTCCCAGTGTTGGGTTGCAGCTGGAAGGGCATCCACTGTGTAGAACATATGCTGGATAAGTTGGCGGTTCATTCCTCTGTGGCGATCCCTGCTTAATAAAGGGACTAAGCTGAAAAGAAAATTAATGAATGAGTTTATTTCTATGACTGAACACGAAACAAGATATTCTGGAAAATGTAGTGAAAATCCACAATACAAACCAAAATACCACAGAAGTCAATGGCTGGCCCCAACATTCTTCAAAGTACCTTGTTTCATGTTCAACAGAAAAAGAAATTGGAACAGGTGAAGTGAAGGATGAGGAAATGATGACAGGGATGTTTGCCTAACTAATTTTGTGCGTTTATCATATCAAATGGTAGACAACAGAGTTCTGATACCTCTAGCTTCTACACCACATTGACTTCATGTTTAAATTAGTTCATGTTAACGGCTTGACATATTTATATGTTGCAGTGAAAGTGTCACAGGAAAGAGTTTAATGTTCAAAAACTACACGTGCACCTAATTTATACCTAAATGGTGCATATTAGTGACTGCTCGGTACATATTATTTAAAAACGTGCTGCGAACTGTGGTTCCAGTCACAGCATTTGAAGCTTTATTTTTAGGAGTGCCACACACCAGTGGTTCTCACCTGGTTTGGCCACGGGACCCATATTTTTGCATGGTCATCAAGCTGCGACCCAAATTTTTATAATATAATTTTAGGAATTATAATCATTTTGTATTTATTTGTTAACGTACACAAGTAGTGAAAGAAAAATCATAATATTATCACCAATACTTACAAATAAACAATATTTTATTGCTGTCATTTAACAAAATGTATCAAATTATAGAAATATTACAAAGTTAAAACGACAAATACTGTATACAGCGGTTAGGGTGAGGAAAGGTTCAGTTACCATGAGCTAAACTGAACTGTTGTCGCGCGCGCATTTCAAAATAAAAGTCCAGTATAAGCAAAATACATAAAAAATTACCGTTTTTTAGACCACACACTCCGCGACCCACTAAAAATGTTCCCGCGACCCCACCAGTTGAGAAACACTGCCATACACAACACCATTTATCAGAGATCATATTTGGTGTATTGGATTTTATTAATTCAAATGTATGCAATGTTAAAAGGAATAATTCAGTTCAATTCAATTGTAAGGTGCTGTCAGAGCGAGCTGTGTGACTAGGAGAATAGAGTGACAGTAACACAGAGTTTAAAGTACTACAGTGGCATGTGGGCGGGGCTTGTGTAAAGCACGGGTAAATAAATGTGCTCTATTCAATATGAGGCACAATAGCAGTGCTGTACAAAATCCAGAGATGATGTGCAACTATGTTAGACATGAGCCCGTAGGTCATAATTTTAGTAACGGCAAATAGTGAAGTTTAATTATGAACAATTGATTGCAAATAAATGATTGCAGTAGGTACCGCATTATTCAAGTCATGATTCACCAATCACACGATTCCTAAGCCACTATAAATGTTCTTAAGTTCCATATAACAGCCATCTTCGTTTTAAAGAATCCTAGATGGGTGGCATGGAGGCCCAGTGGTTAGCACTGTTGCCTCACAGCAAGAATGTCACTGGTTCTAGTCCTTACCATGCCAGCCGACGTTTCTGTGCGGAGTTTACACGTTCTCCCCGTGCTCACGTGGGTTTCCCTCGGGTTCCCCGGTTTCCTCCCACCGTCCAAAAACATGCAACTTAAGTTAATTGACTAATCCAAATCGGCACCATAGACATGCTCCTAGTAAGTAGTTATCTCTTAAGAGCAATCACTATCTGTTCATTAGCTGCTACCGCAGGGGAGTTCTCGAGATCTACCTGAGCTCAAACTCCCCTCTCACCTTGCAAACGAGAGGGAGCCCCGGGCTCGAGGATCTTATGAGCTCAGGGCTCTCTCCCAGGACAGCATGCCAAACTAGCTTTATAATCAATCATCAGCTAAGTGTGAACTCTTGAATGACAATTAATTAACCTCTCTTGTTGTCTTAGAATTCGGTACACACCGTGCGCCCTTTGTGTCAAAAAATGGCCTTTACTAAACCTCAAAATCAGGGGTTCCCAAAGTTCTTATAAAGGGCCAAAAATCTGAGGGCCGAAGTTAACACATACCAGACCGTACTACATAAAATGCGTAATTTTCAAATTTATTTGCTACACTGTAAAGAAATAAATCCGTAAAATTTACAGTAAAAAAAGCGGAAGCTGTGGTTGCCAGTATTTCACCGTTAAAAAAACCATTGCTCCAGGCCCACACGGAATCTGCGCGCGCAGAATTCTGCAGATTTTTAGCCCATCGTTGATTCTGTTTATTTACTGGTGCAAATGTGTGGAAATTTATATTTATTCAGTTTTTAAGTTAATTTCAGTAATGATATTGACTAATATAAAAATATTCACTTGATTTATTTACAATATAGTTTGTAAAGTACTATTTTCTGTCTTTTAGTAGATATATTACATGAGAGACTTGCTTTGTTTACCAAATAAAGTGAATTGGATTCACATTGTAAACATTAAATAAAAAAATGTAAAGTATAAATTTTTATTTAATATATTAGGGTTTTAGTTGTGATACTCCTGAAAATAATTACGCATAAATCCGCAGATTTTTAACAAAAATTTGCGCAGAAATAGCAAAAAATGTCCGCAGATTCTGTCTGGCCCTACTCATCAGTGCCAAAGCGCAAGCACTTTTGGCTGCTGAGATGACGGAAAGAAAGAGGAGCGCTGTTTGGAGTCAATTTACTGCAGTAAACGAAAGCATTGCAAACTGCGATGTTTGTAGAAAGTCTGTAGCAACACCACAAATCTACACAAACACATAAAACGACACAAAAAAGAGAACGCCGAGCTGCAAAAAAGGAGAAAAGAGGAGGCAAACCCTCCAGACAGACCCCCAGCAGTGCCAGCCCCGAGACAGAAGTCACTGGCCGAGTCGTTTCGGAGAGGCAATGAATATCCAGGTAGCTAGCTATTAATTAATTTAAGCTAGCTAGAAATTAATGTTTACGTTATATAGGACATTCAGTATTAGGTAATGCCAATTTGAAGAAAAATAAAAAGAAGAATACTTGGTCATAGTTGATAGTCGAACTTGTTGCTTTCATCATCAGGCTGATTAAATATAGCCAATATAATCAGCACATTAAAACCTGCTATTTATATGAATTATTTTGGAATTTAAAAATATACAATGGTGGCCAAAATGATTAGAAAAGTAATTTTTTCAGCAGCTAAAAATGTTTTTAAGTCAGTTATCTTTAGTGTGTTAGTAGGGAATAAAAGAAACATTTAAAAACGCACAGGGTTTTAACACATACATTTAATTATAGCTGCTTGGAGAGCATTCAACTCATAAATCATCACACACTGTTCTCCCCTACAGAAAAGTACATTAAGGTTCAAGTGCATGCTTTTTTTTAATTAAAAGTATCACTATCGGTATCAACATCGACGCTGTATTTACTTAATATCAGATCGATACCAAATTTTGCAGTATCGCCCAGCCCTAACTACCGTATTTCAATAATTTATAGAGGTAATATATCTGTATTATGAATAACCAACATGTACACATCTATTGCTACACAGATAGACACTGTTAACACAGCCATATGCAGGTGGTGATGAGAAAGTTACATAGTGAACCAATGTTTATCACAAACTAATGCTTTTCCCACAAACAGAAAAGTGTATCAGTGTATAGAAGGTGTCATTAACACCGATACTAAACACCAGGATGGAAACGCGTATAAAATTAAAGTCACGAAATAAAGATTCTTTATCAACATCAGATGTAACATAAATCTCTATGTACACAACTAAAAAGATCGATAGTAATGTCAACCAAGCCTTAAAGTGCAATGAAACACCAAAACACATTTTTTGAGCTGTTGACAGTCATATATGTGTCTTACGCTGCTATAAACATTATTAGGACACACATAATTGACTAAAAAGTGAAAATGGGTTGTTTTTGCGTTATTTCGAGCAAATTCGTTCTTCCGGTTTGAAACCCGAGAGCTTTCCGCATCTGTAAATGGTGAAATCTGGATTTGCCGTTCATCTCCTTTTAAAACAGACAACGCTCCAGTTTATGTGGCTTGTCCTGGTCTACAGATTTGGTAAGCGATCAGTGCTCTTTGTTTGTTTATTCAGAGGGCAAAGTTAGTTCGTAGTTAGTTAGTAGTTCGTAGAGTTCGTAACTCTTTCAGTGTTTAAAGACAGCCCTTTGTCTGAATGATTAACTGTTACTGAGTTTACAGCACGTTAATATCCGTACAATATTAAAGACTGAAAGATCCGCTGTAAATTCTGCTCTCCGAGTGTAAACACTGCAGTCAAACAACTACTTTCGTGTAGAATTTTCGCCGCATTTTGTGACAGGACAGTCTGCGGAGGGTTTTTATTTCTCCCTTACGCCGCGCGGTATCAAACACTCATTGAACATTAAAATCCACACTCTTAGTAGTTTCTCACATCTCGTTTGTCACAGGGGACATGCAGGAAATGGTCCTGGATTAAAGTATAAGTGCCAAACTGCCGTTAAAGACGACAAATTAATAATTTAGCTAATAATTAGATGACTGATGTCAATGTAAACAGTCACTGTCTTTCTCCCCTACGTCTGTGTTTTTGTGTTACCTGTTTGAAAATCAGCACGTGCCCAAATGGAAACTCCCATTATTATGCAAAACCTTCTCTCTTTTCCTCCCCCGACACTCCCACCTAAACAGAGCTGGACACACCCACTTTCCTGAGCTTTTCCAGACTGTAGGTGTGAAAACACCCAGCTGAGCCAGGGGGGTTTCGTGGCCCTTTAAAAATACACTCTGGACCACCCCTTTAAAATCGTGATGCTCTCTCTTTTTTTTTTTTTTGGAAAAATTAATATACATTTTCTTTAATGGAATATGTTGTTATCCTTTATAATTTCTCTTCATAATCTCATAAACTTTCAGTGACTGTTCGTCTTGAATAAATCTTTAATAAAATGAATGTATTTATTTTTTTAAGATGGCAGTGCTGTCACACAGAGATTCCAATCATTAAATACAAGCATAGAAACTCCAATTCTAGTTAAAATATAAAGTTTTAAAGATGTAAATGTGCAGCAGAAGAAATAGGAAAAAATAACAATCGTTTTGTAATCGGATTGGATCATAAAGTGCCTAAAGATTTCCACCCCCACTAAAAGTGTGAAGGAATACATTCCCACAGTAGCCAACATGTAAGTGCTCAGTCCAGTTCCGCAAAACTCTCAGAAGCATACTTTTAAGCTTACTTTTACAGCAATCGGTTGTCACCCAGCATTTTTCACAAGACATTTGCATAAAATCGAGAAATTCACAACTTTTCTGATGCTTTTCCAATCCCATAATGCACTAGGTTTGTGCAGTATCCAAATTTTGGCGGTATTCTACCTATACTATCCCAGTTTACGGTGTTACCGTGAATAATAAATAAATAATGACGTAAGGCTCATGCGTCATGTGTGCCCAAACGGTTCAGAAACTGAATGCCAAACACTAAAACCATAACAAATAACACTTACAACAATATTAACAACTTTTAGAACTCAATTTTTTATTTAATATAATATATTTCCTTCGCCAAGTAATTTGTCACTGCATCAGTACAGGTTTTACAACATACACTGTCCCTTTTATACCTTTTTGTTGCACAATTTGTCCGTATTTACCACCTCTCCCTTCTCGTTCAGTCGAATCCTGAAATACTGCTAAAGTTCAGGAGTTGTGTCCTATTTCAAGACAAGGTCACTTGGTGCGCAGCTCGTCATCTTTCCCCACCTCTCACTTCCTCCTCAACGCTGTCCCGTGATGACAACCATGCATCCGTGTTTTTAGGCATTAAATAAATTATATGCAATATTCAATCCTTGTCTCTTATATTAGTGCATTGTTTTTATAATGTTATTGAAACTGAGACCATTGCTATATTTAGATACCGTGGTATACCATATTACCGCCCAAACCTATACCTTCCATGAATGAGCTGTCTCCGATGTGCCTCCAACAAACCAGCGTAAATGCGCCATTATTACGCTTCATACTAACATGATAATGTGTTAAATAAATTTTAAAAAATCAAATGGGGGCTAATAATTTTGACTTCGACTGTATATCCACATCGGTGTTGTTTTCGAGTTATCCAAAGGCAAATGTGCTTTCATATGACCAGAGGCGAAACAACTGGCGGGGACGGAGGGGATACTTCCCCCTCACTATACGAGACAGATCATCTAGAAACAGGTGCTTTATTCATCCATTCATTTTCTTTTCGGCTTAGTCCCTTTATTAAGCTGGGGTCGCCACAGCAGAATGAACAACCAACTTATCCAGCATATGTTTTATGCAGCGGATGCCCTTCCAGCTGCAAACCATCACTGGGAAACATCCACACACACTCATTCACACTCATACACTACGGACAATTTAACTTACCCAATTCCCCTATACCATGTCTTTGGACTTGTGGGGGAAACCGGAGCACCCAGAGGAAACCCACACAAACACGGGGAGAACATGCAAACTCCACACAGAAATGCCAACTGACCCAGCCGAGGCTCGAACCAGCAACCTTCTTGCTGTGAGGCGAACCCCCACTTTTAAAATGTCGCTACGCCCCTGCATATGACCCTTCTTTCTCAATGTTTATGGTATTAAATTGATAGATTTGCCAAAAATGACAATTCTGGTATTCATTTACAAATCCCCCACTTCAATGTTAAAAAAAAAGAAAAATATATTGCTGCCTTAATTTTTTTAGTTGAATCAAACTTTTCTAAAATATTTTTGACTAAAAATATCAACTTAAACTTTGTATGACTTAAAAAATGTAGATGAATCCTGATTCACTCTTTAAAATATGTTAAAAATATTTTTGGTATCTTGACTTTTTGTCGTGTTCTCACAGTGGCGCAGTGGGTAGCACAATTACCTCACAGCAAGAAGGTTTTGAAGTTTGCAAGTCCAAATACATGCGCTATAGGGGAATTGGGTAAGCTAAATTTGCCCAGTGTATGTGTGTATGAGTGTGTATGGATGTTTCCCAGAGATGGGTTGCGGCTGGAAGGGCATCCGCTGTGTAAAACACATGCTGGATAAGTTGGCGGTTCATTCCGCTGTGGCGACCCCTGATTAACAAAGAGACTGAGCCGAAAAGAAAATGAATGAATGACTTTTTGTCGTTACATTTTTACACGTGTTGTCCTAAATCAGTTTGAGCACAAAATAAGATATTCTGAAGAATGCTGGGGAAAAAAGCACCCACTGACATACATTTCTGTTGTATTTTTTTAAATAAAAATCAGGGCTTAATTTGTGCCGGAACACTCCGGATCCAGCACCTCTTAAATCTGATCCGGCACCTCATTTTACCAATCCCCCTCTTCAACCGCCCTCCTCCCTCGTTTGTTCTTCACTTTCACTTTCTTCCACGACTCCTCAACCCTCTTCACTTTCGTCCGCGACATCCCCCTCTCCATCCTCGGATAACATGAGGTCTCCATTACCCCGATCTGTTCCGGGACCTCACAATTCACAAACTAAGCACTGATAATAATGTATTTTTTGTTCCTACTATAAATGTTAATTACTGCTTTTTTTTACCAAACATTCTTCAAAATGGCTTGTTTTTTATTTAACAGGAGGAACAAATACGAAGTTTAGAACCAATCGAGAGTGACTAAATGAGGACATTTTATTTTCTGAGTGAAAAAAAGATTCATTCATTCATTTTCCTTCAGCTTAGTCCCTTGTTTATCAGGGGCCGCCACAGTGGAATGTACCGCCAACTATTCTGGCATACGTTTTACACAGCGGATGCCCTTCCAGCTGCAACCCAGTACTGGGAAACACCCACACACTCTCGCATTCACATACTCTACGGCCACTTTAGGTCATCCAATTCACTCTCGGTCTTTAGACCGTGGGGGAAACCGGAACACCCGCATGAACACTAGGAGAACATGCAAACTCCACACTGAAATGCCAACTTTCCCAGCCAGGACTCGAACCAGCGACCTTCTTGCTGTGAGGCGACAGTACTAACCACTGAGGCAATAATGTGCCGTCTTAAAAAAAGAAAGAAAGAAAAACAAACAATTGTAGCACACCAACATCAACAGATCATCTGGTTTTGACCTCTAATGTTCTCAGTCACGATATGCTAATAGCTTGATTAGCTGTCAGCTAACTATCGCTGTTTTAAACTCAGACTGCTCTATAACGCACTGAAGCATGTGGTATCCTTGAGATCTGCAGTCGTTGCTTGTAGAAAAGCTGTAGAGTGATCAGCTGAGACACATGAATGGCTCACTCACATGTATTTCACATGTTCTGTGGAATCACAAACCTTCCTATGGACACTACAGGACAGTGTGCAGGATCAGATTCATCCTGATTCTTCTGCTTTTATAAAGAATTAAAGGAGGAAAATCTTTAATGAAAGTTCGAGTGTCGTTTCTGAGGGCCAGCAGACCTGCATCCCAAACTTTATTGGTTGTAATGTAGTGAAACGTAAATCATTAGCTTGTAAGCAGTGTTGTGGTGGGTAATAGTGAGAGATTTACAGCATATGCCGAAAATGTGGCCGCCAGTGGCACGGATTGAAGGGAAATTAAAGCTGTCTTTAATTATGGTGGAGTGATGCCCCTCAAAGAAACAAAGCCAGCCACAGCTGTAGCCTTTCTCACACTGGCGAACGACTGAAGGGTTTGAGACCGACTGGTTTGTTTTTATGTAAGGTGGAAAAGAGCGCCATCTTGTGGAAACTGTGAAGATTGCAGATGACAAATAAGATATTTATAGTAAACAATTAGAGGAATAACATTGATCATCATTTCTTTTGGGAAAAAAAATCAAAAGTACTTATTATTGAAGTATTATACTTAAGGATTATACTTATAATCGTGCACTGGATGCAATGTTTTCAGATAAAAAGATAAATAGGCTATTTTACATTTGTAAATGTGTCAGTTTTTATTTTTTATTTTTAAATTGAGATTTAAACAAGAAAAGTTGAAAGTTGAACAAATACAATATTTAGTTGAGATGCTACTTTTCTCTTTTCTTGTTTAAATCTCAATTTAAAAATAA
>CAIGQQ010038027.1:4356065-4384100 GCA_903798035.1 Danio albolineatus | reverse complement strand
ATATATATATATATATATATATATATATAACAAGGTTGCTGCTTGGAGCCTCGCCTGGGTCAGTTGGCATTTCTGTGTGGTCAGTTGGCATGTTCTGTCAGTTCTCCCTGTGATTGCATGGGTTTCCTCCGGGTGCTCCTCCGGGAAGTTTCCTCCACAAGTCTAAAAACGTGGTATAGGTGAATTAAATGACCTAAATGGTTTGTAGTCTATGTATGTGAATGAGTGTATGGATATGGATATATAAATGAGAGACAGAGAGAGAGGGAGAGAATTGCATTTAAAGTTGTCTAAAATAAATTGTGGCTGCTAAGATATAACTTATTTGAAAATCTATAAGTCAAAATATTGATAAAATTGCTTTTAAAGTCGTCTATTCTTAAATGTGGCTGCTGAATGTGATGTCTTCAGACTTCATGTTGACTTCAAAAATTTAAAATATTTTACATTTGTCACCCTGGACTACAAATCGACTATCAATTCTCTCAATGTTGTATGTAACATCAATATGACTCCTGCTGAAATCAGTTTATTATAGTGTACAATGATGCACAGAAGTGCACTCTTAAGTGAATTAAGCAGTCTTTACTTCTGTCTTTAGTGGCATCTTTTCATTTTTCTGATTGTGTTTGCACATGTGAAGGCAGGATCAATCTGTCAGACACATAAGATTCACCAATAGCAAGCCACAATCATCCAAATAATTCCCTATAGACAAATCCAAGCCCCGTCCAGCAATTATTCTTGGTTCAATTTCATTCAACACAAAATGGAAAGAAGAAAAACAAAGATTTTAATGAAGATCTGCTTTATTGCAGGTACTACCTGAAGGAGTCCAAAGGAAGCAAAAGATGGTTAATATTTCTTGAGGGTAAGTGTGATGCTTAACGACTGCTTATTTTTAATATACACAGTCATTTTAAAAAAGTTAGGACATGTTATTAAATTCAAATTTTCCATATAAGGAAATACAATATCTGATCTTGGGCAGGTCTTAAAATGTGGAAAATAAAACCTCAGATGAACAACAACATTTAGCATTAACAGAAACAAATACTAATCAAATACACAAACTGACGATCAGAGGAAGTTTAATGAGTGTAATGGTCTGGAACTTTAGGGGCTCGATTTTAATGATCTAGGCGCAAAGTCTAAAGAGCAGGGAACAAAAGCATTAAGGGCGTGTCCGAATCCACTTTTGCTATTTTAAGGACGGATAAAACAAGGTTGTGCTTATTCTCTTAATGATTTATGGGTGTGTTTTGAGAATTAACCAATCAGAGTCTCATCTCCCGTTCCCTTTAAGAGTCAGTTGCGTGACGTCATGGTGCATTTGCTATTTACATGGCCGACTTTGCAAGTGGAAAAACTGAAGGCTACACTAGCGAGAAAACAGTTAATCAGACCATCTGCAGCGCGAGGATAAAGAACGAGCCTCCTCCAATCGTCCTTTACTTTCACTTTCTCTTTCTCGTGGATAAGGAAACATGTTGCCCATATAAATAATTTTGTTTATTAAGCACAAAGATTTGTTTAAAAACTATTTCAAAATTCAATTGTAATAATTTCCAGCAAATGAATAAATAAACAACAATAATGAAGTGTGGTTAAACACGGAGTTATATCCAAATACACATGCTATGCCCCATATGGTCCAAAACCTGACAGTTGGACAAATCTAAGCTTGTTTTTAATAAAACAAATATAAATATGCATATAATAATTAATAAATAATAATAATAATGACATTATTCAAAAGCAAGTTGTGTCATGAATAAACTGAAAAAAAGCCCCCCGAGGTGAAGGCATTGAGGCAGTGGTTTTTATATTTATGTAGAAAGTAATAATTTTTGTAATATTTCATTCCTTTAATTCTTTTTCATCTGTAAAGATATATGCGTATTGTTGTACATCCTGCGTGTTTCAAGCAATGTGTACGCGTTTCAGCTGGTCAATTTCACAGTGTATTTTAGTTCCCCAAATAACAACGCGCCAACAACAATGCCGTAACACACCTCTTTTCTAGACCAGAACACCCTTGAGTCCACAAAGTGGCGCTAATTGATCTGCTATTTAAAAAATTTGAAAATAGCAACACGTCACAGCAAACAGGTCCTGCTCCTCATTGCACGGGGTGGGTGTATGATAGGGCCCTAGGTGTGTGTGTGAACTCACTGTCTGTTTCACAGCTAAAGCTGAGGTAAAACTATGTGCTGAATAATACAGTGATCTCAAACACCGCAACAAATCTCCAGAACAGCTGATGAAGAAAACACACAAAATGTTCAATAGTCCAGTCAAAGACCAGAGCTTATTCAAACTGAAATGCAGAAAACTCCAAAATTGCCTCCAGAATGTTTTGAGACCGAGAAGCTCTCATCAGTAAAATGAGGACAGTAATTATTACTGCTAAAAGTTCATCTACAGGATCTCAATCATACGCTGTCCCCGCTTTTATTTTTGTTCAGTAAATAATGACACCGCAAAAAACTGCTTTTCTCAAAAAGGCAACTCTGGCATATTTTCTGTGTTTGAGGCTTGAACAGCCCTTCATCACACCCAGGAAACATCTGTCCACTATTTAAAGACAGAGTCACAGTTGCGATGAGACCCATTATTTATTTACTTGTCTAAAAATTGTTACTTGATTTATGGTTTTGTTTTTTGTTTTGTTTTTTGTTTTTTGATATTTGGACTAGAAACATGTGGTTTTAAGACCTGTCAAGAACAAAATAAATAAAAATGACCAAAAAAACAAGAAATGAAATAGGGTTATCTTAGGGCTGGGTGATTTAATTGAGGCGATATATAAAACCGGTTTAGCAGTTAGCTTACAGTTCTCGAGATCTACCTGAGCTCAAACTCCCCTCTCGCCTTGCAACAAGAGGGAGCCCCGGGCTCGAGGATCTTATGAGCTCAGGGCTCTCCTGGGACAGCATGCCAAACTAGCTTTATAATCAATCATCAGCTAAGTGTGAACTCTTGAATGTAAAAACAGTAGTTAGTGTTGTACATGGTCACAAAAATTATGCTATATTGATGTGTATATACGCAGCTGTATCCCTTCTAGACTTTATTAGGGTTCCCTCTGTTTCTTTGTGTGTATTTGAACAGGTTAGTGTGTTTCCTCTTGCTTTCAAAGAAATTTTACTATGAGAAGAGGTGCATGACAATCACAGCTTTGCTCAGTCGAGTTTTGCCCAGCACTAGGATAGGATGCTCTTAACTTTTTATACATGGCTGTGTATGTGTGTGTGTATATATGTGCTATAACTGCCATTGATACATGTAAGACGTGTCTGTCTGTGCAGGCGGCTGGTACTGCTTCAACAAAGAGAATTGCGACAGCAGATACGAGACTATGAGGAGACTTATGAGCTCCTCTAAATGGCCCCAAACCAAGACAGGTCAGAATTGCCAATTGTGTCCATCTAACAGTCACTTCTGAGTCTTAAATCGCACAATATATACCAACATAAACTAGAGTTTAGAAATGAACATGCAAAGACTTCATCATCTCATTCCTTTGTGATAACTGAATGTGTTTTGATTTCACCTTCAGGCACGGGAATGCTGTCTTCACTCCCAGAGGAAAACCCACACTGGTGGAACGCCAACATGGTGTGAGTATCCCAGAGCTAATGTTTGTGAAAATACTTGGTTTACATCTCTTCGCTCTGTGTGATTTTCTGTGTGATGTTGGTGCAGGTTTGAACCTGAAGACTTGGTGTTTTTTCACTTTTCAGGTTCATCCCATACTGTTCAAGTGACGTGTGGAGTGGAGCCTCACCAAAAACCGATCAAAGTAAGCCTCCGTCACATCCACTGAGCACAAATTTTAGAAATTAGGAATAATTTCTTCACTCAAATTAAAATTTCGTTATTAATTACTCATCCTCATGCTGTTTCAAAGCCATCGTCAGACACAAATGACGATATTTTAGATGAAACCAAGACTGGATTTATTTAATTCTAACTGCATTAAAACATTCATTTATAAATTGTCCTTCAGCTTAGTCTCAGATTTATCACAGCGGAATAAATCAACAACTATTCCAGCATATGTTTTTACGCAGCAGATGCCCTTCCATCTGCAACCCAGTTTTGAGAAACACCCATACACTCACATTCACACACACACTCACTCATACACTATGGCCTGTTTATCTTATTCGATTTACTTGTAGAGAGAACAACATGCAAACTCCACACAGAAATGCCAACTGGCCCAGTCGGGACTCAAACCAGCGACCTTCCTGCTGAGAGGCAGGCTCTTGCATTAAAACAAATATTACAAACATTCATTCATTTTCTTGTCAGATTAGTCTCTTTATTAATCCGGGGTTACCACAGCGGAATGAACCGCCAACTAATCCAGCATGTGTTTTACGCAGCGGATGCCCTTCCAGCTGCAACCCATCACTGGGAAACATCCACACACACTCATTCTTACACATACACTAGGACCAATTCAGCTTACCCAATTCACCTATACAATTATTTCACGCGGCCACCATTTAAAAAAACATTAAAGCGAGGCTGCGGTGGGAAGAAAACCAGAAGTATAGGATCAGTACTGTAAACATTGCAACAACATGCTGTGTACTACAAACCTACAGCTGTTCCTTTGATTTCAAAATGCAGATGTGGTGTGAACATCACTTTAATATCATTCAGTTCGGTTTAATTTAAACAGTTAAAAGCATATTAGGCATCAAACAACGTCACTTTAAGAGCAATACGCTTAAGAGTCCTCCTATCAGTTCATGGCACCAGGTAAACACAGTGGGAGCTTCCCTGCTTCAGTCTATGTAACCCGGTAAGAGATAAAACAATGCAGTAATCTGTAGCACACCCCTGTGTTTTCTGTAATAGTGTTGTCCTAATTCTGAAGTTTTAAATACGTCCATTTCCCGCTAACATTTAAGCGCCGCTGAGCGCGCTCTTAAACAGCTGATGTGCCACAGTATTCACCAGTGCTCAACAGAAATGACTGTGATTGGCCATGAAGGTCATCAGTTCACCGCTCTTCACAGATTGCAAACGCAGATACACGGACACTGGATCGCTTTAAAGCTGTGAAGACCAGTCGATTCATCAAGCGGATCGCTCGTTTGTGTTTGCACTCAGTAAATATCAGTGAAGTGCGTTGAACTGTTGACCTTTACGGCCAATCACAGTCATTTCTGTTCAGCACGTGAACACAACGGCCAATCAGCGGTGTTTAAGAACGCCATCAACAGTGCCTTAAATGTTAACAGGAAATGGACGTTTGTTTTACATTTCAGTACCTAAATTTTGTATGGTGACGAGTCTAATATAGTGAAAGAAGCAGTTCATTAACTTGAGTTTGATAAATGGCATCTAAAACGTGTGTTGGGGAAAGAAAACGTTAGCTAACTAGTGCTATTTCCCTTAAGTTGGCTGAAAATGAGGTCTGATATCCCTTTTTATTTAAACTATTCATTCAGAACGGACCTTCGAGTCACTCGGATGGTGGAGAAAGTATAAATTTTTGTCACTTTCTCTTCACTGATAAGATATACAGCCAGGTACATAACATTTCTGTGTGACTCAGGCGACACTTCCAGGTTTCTTCCCACCGCAGCCTCAATTTTGCTCTTTAAAATGGCGGCCGCGTGAAATTAGTCTATACCATGTCTTTGGACTTGTGGGGGAAACGGGAGTACCCAGAGGAAACCCACGCCAACACAGGGAGAACATGTAGACTTCCACACAGAAATGCCAACTGACCCAGCTGAGGCTCAAACCAGCGACCTTCTTGCTGTGAGGCAAATTGTGCTACCCACTACGCCACCATGAGGCCATATTACAAACATATTACTGTAATAAAAATCGTTTTAATGTATAAAGCTGATTTTAAAGCAAAATTTTCGGCATCATTGTTCCAGTCTTGTGTCTAAATAAAAACACATAAAAGTATGATGCTAAATATGATGATAAATTCGTCATATTCCCCCAGTTACATCAATTAATCTGACTACAGCTGAATTATTTTCAGGGTTGTGACAACAAAATTCAAAATATAAATTTTTGTTCTGAATAAAAATGCTTGTTTGGTTAAAAAAAATTAACATTGGATATTATAAAACATTGTACAAAAGTTCTATTACACTACTAGCCGTAAACTAATCGATGGTTTTATTGTGCACAGATGACTATGCGTTCATGGGTTCGCTGATTATAAAGGAGGTTGTGAAGGATCTGCTCTCCAAAGGTCTGGACAATGCGAAGATCCTGCTGTTAGCTGGAAGCAGGTGAGTTTGCGTTTCTGCTCATGGGTGCTGCTCTCGAGAGCAGGCCTTTCAGAGGAACTGGCAAATATAACGTTTTCATGTTAGCTGAGTAGCTGTATGCAATTAAAGTAAGATATATGAAAAAAAAATACTGTGATTTTCTACAAGTGAAGCATGAGCACATATTACCGTGTATCTTATAAACACAACCAAGACTTAAAATACACTGTGGAGCACCCCTTTAATAAACACCTTATTTAAATAGCTAAGACCAATGGAATTTGGAGATGTTTAAAACCACTTTAATATTGTAAGTTTGTGTATTTTAAAGCTATTGTTAAACAAGTATGTTAGTTTAGGAAATCCATCATAGATAAATCTGTCACAGCAATTAACGGAAATTCGCTCCACGACATACCCACCAATTGCATAATTGTCATGCAGCAATGGTAGCCCAAAGGTGTGTTAGAACAAAACAAACTCTCCCAAAACGGTTGAATCTGTGAGCTGTTGAACTTCATTGTCGCCAGATTTGATTCAAAATTACATTACGTTTCAATTCTTTGAAGTGTTTCAGGGTCTTAATGTGTCTCTCTTGTCCACTTGTGACTGGATTGACGAAAACACATCTTAACACTAGATGCGGACAGGATCTTTTTGATAATGTCGACTGATGTAAGTGTGTGCTCCTCAGTGCTGGCGGCACCGGGGTCTTGCTGAACGTGGACTCAGTATCGGAACTCCTGGAAGAACTGGGTCACACTAACATCCAGGTCAGGGGTCTGTCCGACTCGGGCTGGTTCCTGGACAACAAGCAGTACAGATGCACTGACTGTGTGGACACCATCAACTGCGCCCCTACCGAGGTCATCAAGAGAGGAATCAAGTAAGAACATCAGCCTCACTGTTAAAGGCATAGGGGATAGTTCAGCCAAAACTGAAAATGGTGTCATCCTGTGGTTCTTCCACAGTATTTGTTTTTCCTACTATGGAAGTCAATAGTGCACGGCTTTCTTTAAGATATTTTCTTTTGCGTTCGACAGAAGAAAGAAACTCATAAAGGTTTGAAACGAGTTGAGGGTGTCTAACTGATGAGAGAATCGACATTTTGGGGTGAACTGTTCTGTCCTGTTTATGGATTTGAGCTAACATTCATTCATTTTCTTTTTGGCTTAGTCCCTTTATTAATCTGGGGTCGCCACAGCGGAATGATCCGCCAACTTATCTAGCATTTGTTTTTATGCAGCGGATGCCCTTCCAGCCGCAGCCCATCACTGGGAAACATTTACACATTCTCATTCACACACACACACACTACGGACAATTTTAGCCTACCTAATTCACCTGTACTGGATGTCTTTGGACTGTGGGGGAAACCGGAGCACCCGGAGGAAACCCACGCGAACACAGGGAGAACATGCAAACTCCACACAGAAATGCAATCTGAACCAGCTTTGGCTCGAACCAGCGACCTTCTTGCTGTGAGGCGAACGTACTACCCACTACGCCACCGTGGCACCTTGTACAATACATAATATTTCGTTTTTTAGTTTCATTTTCAATTAATGATTCAAAAACTCACTAATAAAAGCTTCATGCTTCATTACTAGATGTATCATTTTTGAATTAAACAGTCCAGGCAATTATTCAGTAACATGCTTTTGATGGCTGGTTCTCGCCACCTATTGGTTATACAATGTAATTGCTACAACTTTCATATTTGAGTGTCAAGTTGCATTAAACTGGGATTTAAATCTTTACCATAAACATCACTGACTACATTTACATGGACTTCAGTAATCGAATAATTTGCCTTAATCTAATTATCAATACTAAGATTAAGGCGTTTACATGAGTTGCTTTTTGAATGTTCATTTTATGATCCCGTTTAACATGTTCGTTCGTTCGTTCATTCATTCATTTTCTTGTCAGCTTAGTCCCTTTATTAATCCGGGGTCACCACAGCGGAATGAACCGCCAACTTACCCAGCATTTGTTTTTACGCAGCGGATGCCCTTCCAGCCACAACCCATCACTGGGAAACATCCACACATTTTTAGCCAACCCAATTCACCTGAACCACGTCTTTGGACTTGTGGGGGAAACCGGAGCACCCGGAGGAAACCCACGCGAACACTAGGAGAACATGCAAACTCCACACAGAAATGCCAACTGACCCAGCTGAGGCTCGAACCAGCGACCTTCTTGCTGTGAGACAACAGCACTACCTATTGCGCCACCGCGTCGCCCCCTCGTTTTACATGTTATAACTTGGGCCACACTGAATCTGCGTGCGCAGAATTCCGCATATTTTTAGCCCATCATTGATTCTGTTTATTTACTGGTGCAAATGTGTGTAAATTTTGTTTATTGAGTTTTCAAATTAAGTTCAGTAAAAATATTGATTAATATGAAAATATTCATATGGTTTATTTACAACACTATTTTCTGTCTTTTAGAAGAGGTTTTATATGCAAGACTTGCTTTGTTTACCAATGAAAAAGGATCTAGTTGTATTTGCATTGTAAACATTAAACAAAAGTTAAAAGGGTATTATTTTATTTCATATATTAAGGTTTTAGTTATGATACTCCTAAAATCTTTACGCATAAATCCACAGATTTTTAACAAACACTCAGCAGAAATAGCAAAAAATGTCCACAGATTCCGTCTGGCCCTGGTTATAACACATAATTCGATTAACGTCATTGCGTCACTGCACTATCCAAATTTCCTCTCTAGTTTCATGTAATTTCGGGTGTTTCATTTTTAGTTTGTCGACTTTAACCGCAGTTTGGCACTTTCACTTTCATTCGCGAACATTTCATGCATGCCCCCAGTGACAAACGAGATATTGGATGCGACTATGAACTGCTGGAAGAGTGTTGTTTCAATGGTAGTTTATACCGCACGCTAAATGGAAGCCTCCACATTTCACGATGCAGGAGTCTGTGGTCTTCACTGACTCAATAGGTGCAAAGAGTGTCAAACAGCCATGTGTGTGTGTGTGTGCGTGTGGACCGCCCTGTCGCAAAATGCGGCGAAAAGTCCTACATGACGGTATAAGATCGATTTAATGTGTTTACAAGTATTGCACGTCAATAATGCGACTAAGATCGGCATACTCCACATGTCTTAATTCGATTTTTGTTTAGTTCGATTATGAGTTTATTTTATAAACTAAGTTCGAGAGGAGCACGCGCTTATGATTGATAGCAGCTGGTGCTCATAGCTAATGCATGATTCCCCAATCAGATGATTCCTAAATGCCTATAAATAACCAGAGTATCTTACCTTAGCCATCTTCGTCTTGAAGAATCCCCCCTTCCACCCCTACTCTTCCCCTTTCCTTATCAGGGCAGCACGGAGGCCCAATGGCCTCAGAGCAAGAATGTCACTGGCTCAGACCCTACCTGGCCAAGTCGGCATTTCTGTGTGGAGTTTGCATGTTCTCCCCATGTTTGCGTGGGTTTTGCCTGGGCACTCCGGTTTCCTCCCACAGACCAAAAACATGTAACATAAGTAAATTGACAAACTAAATCGGCATCGTAGATAAGCGTAGAATTCAGCATACACTCTCCAGAGCCATTCATAATCTACATTCGCCAAGCGGGGGAGATCTCGAGACCTACCTGAGCTCGGACTCCCCTCTCGCCCTGCAACAGTGGGGAGCCCCGAGCTCGGGGATCCCACGAGCTCAGGGCTCTCTCCCGGGACAGCATGCCAAACACGCTTTATAATCAATCATCGGCAAGGGCGAACTCTTGAACCTTAATCGGATTAAATTAATCAAAAATCACTGTTTACATGGTCGAGTATCGTCCTAATCGCATTCAAATCGAATTATTGATGTCAATGTAAACGTACTCAATGTTTCTATCTGAACTATAAACGTTTATCCCAGTACTCCGTGTGATTTGATAGTTTGTAACTAACTGAAAATGATAAGAACAGACCATCTTTCTTGATCAGTGCAGATTTGAATGCGGAGGATTAATAAATGAAGGACTATTAAACATACGCAAGTTATCAGTTAGGTTGTGTCAACCATGATCTGTTACACCCCTATTGAGGACTAAACTGATGGTCTTGTCTGCAGATATTGGGGTGGTGTGGTTCCCGAGCGATGCAGACAGGCTTATGAAGGAAAAGAGTGGAACTGCTTCTTTGGATATAAAGTTTATCCTACCATCAAGCGTGAGTACACACCATACCAGACCCCAGCCATGGACAGATGTTCGGTCTATTTAAAACATGGACTTATGAGTTTGGTCACCTGTTTGAACTCAGCGCGCCTTTTCTTCCTCTCTGACAGGGCCTGTGTTTATCGTGCAGTGGCTGTTCGATGAGGCTCAGCTCACAGTGGACAACATCCATCTGACGGGACAGCCTGTGCAGGAGGGACAGTGGCGCTACATTCAGAATTTAGGGACCGAGCTGAGGAACACTCTGAAGGACGTCCCGTAAGAGATGACCTCTCTCGTAGTGAATTGAGGTGTATTGAAGTGCATGCGTTTTTAATGTTTCTAATGCTGGGCTTTTCTCCTCTAGTGCCATGTTTGCTCCAGCTTGCCTCTCACATGAATTCATCACAAGAAAGTAAGTGATCGCTTGGGTTTTCAGTGAAATGTGCCGACTTCTGTAGATTTTTGCATGATTCTTATTTTTGTAAAGTTGTTATTTTTGTAAATGCAGTTAACCTGACATTCTGCACTGATGAAGATAAACCTTTTATTTAATTGTGTGTGTAAAACTGTAATTTATTATAACTACTTATAGGGTGGGTAGTCCATACACAACACACCATACATTATTTCTTAGGGTGCTTTTACATCTGTGCTTCGGTTCATTTGGTCCAGACCAAGGGCAACGAATGATACATTGTAGCATTTTTCTGCTGTTTTGGGTCCTTTTCACACCACACTGATTGCTTTAGTCCGAACCAGTTGAAAAGAACCAAAATGCAGTCATGTGACAAAATCCACATCACTCATTGGCCAGATGTTATTGAACGTATTTCCTAAACTGCTTTTTGATTGGTCAGAATTAACGTGGAACTCCCGCAAGTAAACAAACCGGCAGACACTAAATGTCGCTGCACTGGCTGATTGTATCCTGGTCATAGTTTACTATATAGTTTGTGAACATCACTTTAGACAAACTATAAATGTGTAGAATGAAGCGTGGCTGTGGCTGGGAAATGATGTTTAAAAGCATTGCAATTGGCGAAGGTGTTAGGAGGAGCGTGAATTATCATTCTTTCATTCATTTTCTTTTCGGCTTAGTTCCTTTATTGATCAGGGGTCGCCACAGCGCAATGAACCAACAACTTATGTAGCATGTTTTACGCAGTGGATACCCTTCCAGCCGCAACCATCACTGGGAAAGATCCACACACACACTCATTCACACACATACACTACGGCCAATTTAGCTTACCCAATTCACCTATACCAGATGTATTTGGACTTGTGGGGTAAACCGGAGCACCCGGAGGAAACTCACGTAACCACGGGGAGAACATGCAAACTCCACACAGAAATGCCACCTGACTCGGCTGAGGCTCCAACCAGTGACTTTCTTACTGTGAGGCGATTGTGCTACCCACTGCACCACCGTGAATTAAGTTAGCTAAACTGCGACATGGTCATCTTCCGGAAATATTACGAATGATCCATTAGATAATGTTTTCCCTCTCTCTGTTTAAAACTGTTGGTAAAGCGGTGTCAACAAATATTTTTCCTCCAAACCCCATAAGATGGGACAGCGTATCAGACTATGGCAGCTGTATTAGTTCAAAAAGGCGCAGTACTTTTTGCGGTTGGGTCTGTTTTAGTTCAGATCATGTTCTCACCACAAATTAACTGCTCCAGGGTTTGTTTGAAAGCATACCGAGACCACCTCTTCTAGTAGGTCTCAGTACGCTCTTTTGGTCCGCTTTTGATGCGCACCCGAGTGGGATTGCTACATTCACACCTGCCCAAATGAACCACACCAAGGGGGAAATTGAACTCTAGCGCAATTCAACCAAACTAAATAAGGCAGGTGTGAAAGCACTCTTAATCATCCCTCAAACATGCCAACACCACAGAATCTAAGGGTCTAAGAATCTAAGAATTCACACTATGTACAGTTCCCTTTAACCGGGCCAAAGCATGCTTGTCCCCCCCTCCCGTCTCCCCCGACGGCCCGCACTCTCATTGTATTCGGGCCTGGGCACGCTTACGTCATCAATGATGCGCTGTTCAGTGTAAGAGAAGCTTTCAGTGGAGATTTCTTTATATCATTATATCGTTTTAGTGGTTTGATATGCAGTGACACACAGTCAGATATTTCGCCAAACAGATCAGCCACTGCTGACGCTCATAAACAATCATAAAGTCCTCGTGCTGCAGGAATTAGGAGGTTTACTAAAGGCTGCAGCTGTCGTGCAGTGAGGGGTTTGCGTCTTTAATAATCTATGACAGTGTGCGTTCATTAAACAGTAAGAATGATTAATAAACACTTATGAAACAGTCCCCAAAAGTCACGTCTCCTCTTCAGTTTCAGGCTTAGGCGTGCTTTGCACTCTCACTACAAGCGTACTGCGCCAAAGCCCAAGTGAACCCGATTCAGAGCACTCACACTTCTAAAATTATCCGAGAAACGGGCCTGAGCACAGTTCGGATAGCATAGTGTAAGTACGCCCTAAAAGAACTAGATAAAATTGACACAATAAAGCACAGTCTGAAAATAATAATAATAATAATAATAACTTTAAAACTTTATCTTTAGATGGGATTTAAAAATAAATTGATAAAAATGTGTTTATGTTTTTATGTTAGAGTTGTCTCTACAAAATACTGTATGCTTGTTTTTAACATTAGATTGAGCTGTGCTCTAGGCCAGTTTTTAACATTAGACATTGCTCTATGCTTGTTTTTAACAACAGATGACACTAGGCTTGATTTTCTCAGTAGACGGCAATCTGGGCTATTTTTTAACATTTGACAATGCTCTAGGCTAGTTTTTGACAACAGATGATACTTTAGGCTAGCTTTTAACAGTAGACGACACTTTAGACTAATTTTTGACATTGGATAATGCTGTAGCCTAGTTAGCTTACAACATATGATGGTCTTTGCTAGTTTTTAACAGCAGATGGCTGTCAGAAACAGCTAACAGCAGATTCTACACCAGTTCTAACAGCAGATCCTTCCTAAACTCCTTTTTATCAGTAGGTGGCACTTGTGGCTAGTTTTGAACAGCAGATGGTGCTCTAGGCTAGTTTGTAACAGCAGATAGCACTCTAGGCTAATTAAAATCCATACACTCAAAGACCCACAAGGAAGAGCGCTTGCGTGTTCGGCTGAGTCATGCAAGCTGGCTTTTATGACACAAGATTAATGTAAACACAGTTCACTATGAACTCTTGTAATTCACTTAAACCATTCCTGACTTTATCAACACATACAGCGCTGTCTGTTGTTAAAATTTTTAAATTGATACAAGAGCGAATAGCAATGCGATTTATTGTGAATTAATTTCCCCTGATGTTTAAGCACTGAATGACACACTCACCGAGCAGCTGTTGTTCTTGTGTTTGCTGTAGCTACTGGACCGATGTTCAAGTCAAAGGCACGTCTTTACCACGAGCGCTGCACTGCTGGGACCGCAGTCTACAAGACACCAGCAAAAACAACAAATCCCCACCCAAAGGCTGCCCCGTGCACTTGATCGACAGCTGCCCGTGGCCTCACTGCAACCCCACGTGTCCAACCATCCGGGATCAGTCCACGGGGCAGGAGATGAACGTCATCCAGTTCCTCATGCACATGGGCTTCGATGTCCAGAAGATGGCCCACCAGCAGGGCATGGACCCGAGTAAACTACTGGGCATGCTCAGCAGTGGCAGCTAAGCGTCGTGCAGGGACCCGCTCTCATTTGAGGCTTCCCTTCAGTCCATTTGATACCTCCGACCCTCAAACCCTCCTCAGGCTGAGTCCTGCCTTCAGTCGATGCTCTGTCCAACTCTCTACGGGCATCCATCTCCTCATCCGTGATCAGTTTAACAGTCCAGATGGCATCCATTTTGCTCCAGCGTGTGTATATAGGTATTACTCCTGCAGATCATTATCAGTTTGGAGATGGCGGAGATGCCTTGAACAGAGATTCGGAACGGAGCCACTCTCAGATCCACCTCAGTTGAACCACGGGCTGCTGACTGTTCAAACGCAGTACAGGCGAAAGTACTGAACAACACGTAACCGGGACAAGGTACAACTACATCTTTGCTCTTAATTATCTTTTGGTTATAAAAGTATCACGAATGTAATCCAGTTTTACGGATCTTCAGCATTGTTATTGTCGTATTTGTTCGCTTTGTGGTTTATGATCTTATCTTTTTATAAAATTCAATATATTAAGCTGCAGATTATTAGATTTTTATGTCTGTTCAGAGAAAGAAATCCAGGGAGAGAGAGTGGATTTGAGAATTTATGAAGTACATGTTAAATATATGGATCAACACAGGACTATATGGGATCATATAACCAGGAGCTTCACATCTGAAACGCACTGGATCACCGGCTCTAAAGCCAACATCATTCTTGAGGTGTCGATAATGCCGGGTTCAGACTACACATACAAATCCAAGATTCACATTGAGCATTGTGGTGATTCATGAACAACAACAGGCATTGGGATACCCTAGTAGCAAAGAATTCTGGCCCAGATTTGGCATAAATCTGGCAGAGCAGGCATTCATCCGGCACTGGCATACAGCATGTGGGCCAAACATGGCCCTGGTTTGGCAGAGGTGGCACCATCTTTAAGGCGGCACACAATATTTGGGCCAGATGTCAAATGTAGTATTTGGCCCAGATGTTAGTAATTGATATGTGGGCCATGTCAGTTTGGTCAGTCTTGACCCACATTTAAAAAACATTTTTATTATTTTTAAGTAAAGAAAATAAATTCTACCAATCAGGTCACTTTGAGAAAAAGCATGGCTATAGTACGCCTAAAGCGCAATGATTAATGGGTTTATCGATTCCCTTGCAGTCGTGAAACACCAACATATCTGGCCCAGGTCAGGCCCAATTATGGGTGATTATTTTGGCTGAGTCTTGGCCCAGATATGGTCCATGTTTGGCTCTTGTCTGGAGGCTAGACTTGGTCCAGTCATGTACCGTAATTCACTGCGGCATGTGGGCCAAGCAAAAGCTGATTGTGTGGGCCAGAGCTGGGCCAGAGATATTTTGCTATGTGGGTATAGTTTGTCTTAGAGAACAAGACCAACATCAAATCATCATGACATCCTGACACAGAGACGAACTGTGTTTGTGTTTGTTTTGGTTTTCTACAATGGGGAAAATAGCCAAAGATTCCTGTGAAATTTGTGACGATCAATAGGAACACAGAAGTTCCTTGGAGCATAGCATTCAAACACAGCCGAACAAAAGGCAGATGATGATATTGGTGCAGCTAGGTTTGTGGAGCTATAGTGATGATTTTCCTGCCTGTGCTCTTTCAGAAATAAAGGTACAAAAGATCCCACTGGGGTGGTATCCTTTCAAAATCCACATATTCTTCTACTTAAAGCTTACATATTTGGGTCCCACTTTATATTGTGTTCTTAACTACTATGTACTTGCATCAAAAAATAAATAAAATGTACTTACTGTGTTTATAATGTATTTAAGAACACCTGTGGTGCTCTTCAGGTGGGAAATGGATATGGTTAGGGACTGGTTTGGTGGTAAGGGTAGGTTTAAGGGTGGGTTAAGGTGTAAAGAATGGTCAGCAATGTAATTACAAAAAATAATTACAGACGTAATTACATACAGGTATTTAATCAAGCATAAGTACAATGTAAAAACATGTATTTACACAATATGTACATTGAAATAAATTATGAATTTTGGTGCAAGTACATATTAGTTAAGGCCATTTAATATAAAGTGGGACCCATATTTGTATCTAAATGATTCACATTGCTCTACAAAGTCAAAGTGTAGTAATTACAAAAACACTAAAACTGAGAAAAATAAATATTTTACACCAGCCAGCCAAATGTGTTGCTTGGAATGTTAGTGCTTTCGTTTCTCTTACAGGACCAGATTGACTTTGTCACATGACAGAACAGATTTTAGGCCTTTTCCATTGTTGACCAAATGTGTAGTTACAGCGCTTTGCCTTTGAACAGCAATGTATTATACCTTAAATGTACATAAATGTACTTAAACCAGCATCATAACTGCCCGGTTGATCTTTTGTCCAATAGTTATCATAAAAAAAGAACTTTTATTTCTGAGAGATTATCTTAAAGTGACTCAAGAAGAATGTAGGAGTCAAAATCTCCTATTCTGACACGGTGACTATTGTAAAAGAGAAAAATATTGTGTCGTCTGAACCTGACATTAACCCAACCTTGTTAATGAAGTATCTCTAACTTATTTAATGCTAAAATGTGTCACCATAATAATAACTCTGTCATCATCGTTTTTACAATGCCATTCTAAACCTGAACTATTTATTTTAATCAGTAAACTCTAACTTTTGAAGAATGCCCAAGCTTGTGTTTTTGTGTTTGGTCATTTATGCTTGCAAAGGACAAACTCTACTGCTCTACTGCTACTCCATATTTCTCATTCTCAGTTGTGGTCAGTTAAAGACACAACAAATCAATCAACAATTTTAAGTCTTTGGCACTTATGAGTAGTTTCCACTGATCAGTGATCAGGGAAACCTTTTGTAAGGGTTCCTAGAACAGTATTGTGGAACCAAAAGGGTAACGCTAGACTCAATGCTGAATGCTATTGGTTTACAGAGAACCTCCTGTGGGCCCAGCCGGGGGTCGAACCAGCTACCTTCTTGCTGTGAGGTGAACATGCTACTCACTACGCCACCGTGGCGGCCATCCGAAAAATTAAACAAAATAAAATCATGTGAGATATATTGTCCAGCTTGTCAAAACAAACTTTATGGAGATGTTTATGTTCTTATGTTATGAACATCTTTGGTCAATGGTCTGCCATAATTAATATAACACTCAATTAAATTAGTAATACTCAATATATAGCGCATCTCTGAGGCTCCCACTTATTTTACAATGAGATTTTCTTCAATATTCTTCTGTTTATTTAGTTGAGGTGAGATGTTCAATTTAACTAAATGGAGACATTTTATCAGTTCTTGATTTTCGTGGTTATTCAACCCTCAACATTGCTGTTTTAAGCACCACTTTTTAGTATTTGAGGTACAAGAAGGTCTAAAGTTATTTTCATTAAAGTAATATATTTGCATGAATGTGGCAGCAAATGTATGTACCGGTCTGTTGTGGTAAAGAAGAAGCTGAGCGAAAAGGCACAGCTCACGATTTACCAGTCAATTTACGTTCCTACTCTCACCTATGGCCGTGAGCTTTGGGTCAAGACCAAAAGAACAAGATGTCGAATGCAATTGACCGGAATGAGTTTCCTTCCAGGGGTGGCAGGACACACCCTTATAGATAGGGTGAGGAGCTCAAGAGTAGAGCCGCTGCTCCTCCACATCAACAGAAGCCAGCTGAGGTAGCTCAGATGCCTTTTGAACACCCTCTAGGAGGTCTTGGGACACGCTTTAGGAACTATGTCTTACGGCTGGCCTGGGAATGCCTCAGGATCCCACCTGAGAAGAAGGAGTAAGTGTCTGGGGATAGGCAAGTCTGGTGTTCTCTCCTGAGACTGCTGCAACCAAGCCCCGGAAAAACAGAAGAAAATGAATGAATGAATGAATGAATGAATGAATAGAGTTTTTTCAAAGATATCCTTACCATTTTAATGATATGTTTAAATATTTTTGTCTTTTTACAAATCTGTATGAATCTGAGACTTTTAGCATGCTAATGTACTTGCAACTGAAAAATATTGAGTAGGGGTGGGGCTTATGTAGGAAATTTGGATTTCACATAGACTTTAAACACGCCAACATGTTTCTGGAAAAACATCTTGCAATTCTTAGTATTCCTCATGTAGGTGAGTGGTGTGACAAACCACCTGTAGGCGACGCACACTTTTTCTCTCCATATTCACCTGACACCTTCTTATAAGGTATTATAAGAATTATTATTCTTGTGAAACATTGCGTAATTTTGCATGTCCTCCACACAGGTGAGTGGGCTTGACAAACCACCCGTTGGACTCTTTTTATGCTCAGAGAAAGAAATTAAATTAAAAATCACTTACATTTTCACAGCATTTATGTACTATGGAACTCTCTGGTGATTAGAAGTGTTTCTTTTATCCTGATTTGTAAGTCGTAAGTTATGAAAGCTTATATAAATGAATACTAAATTAATGTAAACAAAACTTAAATTGGCGATTTTTATTTTATTTATTTTTAATTTTATTCTATTTATTTATTTATTATTATTATTATTTTAATTCCTGGAAATAATATCTAGACCACTTTTAGACATCCAACATGTGAACGTGGAGCAGATTGAAGAACCCAGACTTTAAAAAGACGCATTATTGACATTTCTTCACAGATGGTAGCTAAATATGCTTCAGGATCCTTAAAATTAAGGCTATTTATGAGATGATATTAGCTTTATTATACAATATTACACTTTGTTTATGGTCAGCTGTTTTAATTCACTCACTTGTAGTCAATCATTAACGATATCTTACGAGGTAAACGTGTGATTGTGATTGACTAGAGTGCATTGAGGTGGAAAGCTGCACGTTTTACTAAGGAAACCAGCCTTCCAACATTCTCTGTGGAACTCAAATGGTGGCACTAGAAATGCCAAGGTTGTGGGTTTAATTCCCAGTCAAAACAAGAACCGATGAAATGCATTACTTCAATGAAATTCCTATCTCCGAGTGTAAGGACCACAGCATTATTATGTTTCAAAGGGATGCTCTCCTCATGGCAGCTGTTTTCAGAGAGCGAACACATGAAGCGTCTAAATTTAGCATCTTTTTTATTTAAATATAGCATCTACTGACTGAAAAAACAGTCAGTGTTGGTTTATACCAATTCTCACTATTAAGGACTGGCTTATAACCTGCCTAATTATTAAGAAATTGGCTGTTTATTAGTACTTACATAGTATGATCTTATTCTACATCCTTAATCCTATCCTATACTTAAAGCCAACTTTGATAACTAATAATAAGCAACAAATAAGGAGTTTATTGAGGCATAAGTCAAATTCAATAGTTTATTAACCCTTGTACCTTTAACTAAAATGTGACCTTACAATTCTTTTCATACATGACCTCGCATACTGTCCGATAAAAGACACCTTAGCTAATGTTTAATAGGTGTATAGAGTTTTCCTTTATCCTTTTTGATCTGAATAGCAATCGTTTATCTGCGTCTGAAGTGATTACATTGCATTTTCTCAGAGTCAGACAGACATACAAGAGGCTACACCTTGTCCCCTAACACACACACAGCAAATGAAACACGACTCCCCGAACTGTTGCTTGACGCAGACATTTGGATTCCCACCCCATTCCACAGTGGAATATAGGGCTCTATTTATAGAGCTGGTGGAGCCCGTGGCCCTGAGCTCGGCAGAACGCACTCATTAAAACCACTTTCCCAAGCACACATCAGCTCGAAGCCCAGCGTACGCCAGCGTGTGAGAGTGGAAACACTGCAATAGAGTTCGAGAGTAGACGGTGTTAATAGAAAAACAGACTTGAAGCCTACGGATGCCCTCGCATGTGGGAGTATCATCGGACCTTACATGACTAGACACTTCTCCAGCTGCTCGTCTTGAAGGTGACATTCAACTTGCACGGAACTTACTTCCATCACGATCGTCCAACACAGAAGTCGAGACCTGCAAATACAAGGTGATTGACAGGAGACTTGGCATAAAAGACAGCCATGGTTTGAACTTCATTCAAATCTCTCGACATTTGGTTTGAAAGATTTAGCGATTATTCTTAAGAAGAGCTAAAAGTACTGCAAAGAAAAAGGAAGAACATCCTGAGTTCTTTTTGGGGTGTAATCGGATCCCACACACTCTGCTGTAATTATAAAGCAGCGCTGGGAAGCAGTAAAGGAGATTTGTCATTAAGGCTGCCTAAATAAAGAGGCAGGCAAAGGGCGAGGTTTGTGGATTCCTCCGAAAACTTCATCCAGATCCATCCGGAGCTGCTCATGGACCCCCAAGGAGGCCACTATCTGAACAAGTCGGCGGTGCTGTCATGTCTCGGAGCTGCCCGAATGTGCCAGCTCCTCCTGGGCTGCACCACCATGGCCTTAGTAGCACACAGTGCAGGCTTCAGCGCGACTTACGGCACTTTCTGCATGTTCGTCTGGTGCTTCTGCTTCGCAGTTACTCTTCTAGTCTTCACGCTTGACGTTACAAGGCTTCATGGGTGTATGCCTATCTCCTGGGACAACTTCACTGTGGCATTCGCCATGCTGGCTACTCTCATGTACGTCACGGCTTCGGTCGTGTATCCGGTGTACTTCCTAAGGTCCGACTGCCCGTCGCAAGGCTGTGAGGTGCGGAACTACCGCATCGCCGTCACCGTCTGCTCCAGCGTCTGCTGCTTCGCCTACGGAGCTGAGGTGTTCATCACACGGGCCAAACCGGGACATGTTGTCGGATATATGGCCACCATTTCGGGCCTCCTCAAGGTAGTCCAAGCCTTCATCGCCTGCATCATCTTTGGCGCTCTCCACAATGACAGCCAATACAACCGGCACATCCCTACGCAGTACTGTGTGGTGGTCTACAGCTTGTGCTTCGCTGTGACCGTAGTGGTGGTGGCGCTCACCGTCTCTGGTAGAACGTCTTCCCTGCGCTTCCCGTTCGACAGATTCGTGGTCATCTACACCTTCTTGGCGGTGCTTTTGTATTTGAGTGCTGCCGTGGTTTGGCCGGTTTTCAGTTTCGATAAGAAGTACGGAGCCCCGGGGAGACCGGACGACTGTCCTAAAGGAAAGTGCCCATGGGACAGCAAGCTGGTGATCGCCGTGTTTACGTGTGCTAACCTGGTGCTGTACTTCACTGATCTGGTTTACTCGCAAAGAATACGATTCGTGTTGAGTTCTGCAGCATGAAGAGGGCTTGTTTTGATGTGGTTGGACATGAGGCAGGGAGAGCCTAAAATATACAGTGGTGTGCGCTGGTGTATTTGTAGGTATAGTTCAACCCAAAATGAGTACTCACCCTTGAGGGGTTCCAAACCTTTAGTTTCTCTCTTCAGTTAAACACAAAAGAGGATATTTTAATGAAAGATTTAAACCTGTAACTACTGACTTCATAGTAGGATAAACGGATGGTATGGAAGGCAATGGGTTGTGTTTCAAGCTTTCTTTAAAATGTATTCTTTAAAAGATTTTAAAAGAAACTCATGACGGTTTGGAACAAGTCAAGGTTGAGTAAATGATGACAGAATATTTATTTTTGGGTGAACTGACTGAAGATTTTTTTGTATCATGTTCATTAGATTGAATAATTGTTTGGACTTTCTAACTGCAGGGTTGTCGTCTTTATTTTTGTAGTGTTAATGAAGTTGTTACTTTGCTTACTACAATGAAATCTAATGAAATTAGAAAGACGTGATTTTAGATTACGTGTATAAAATTAGCATAAAACTGACCTCTTTGACACTAAAAATGAGAAGGAGTGTTTATTGAAAAAGGAAATTTCTACCATTCAGGTGAGCAGGAACTTCCAAACCTGTGAGCGGCAGAAAATTGCTGGTGATTTAAGATGTTTTCAGACATTCACAGGGATGAAAATCCAGGTTTTAATGCAGTGTTACTCCCCACATAACAAAATTTTCCTGGCCAAGCTCTGGCCCACACAATCACCTTTTGCTTGGCCCACATGCTACAGTGAATTACAGTGACTGGACCAACTCTGGCTTCCATATAAAAGCCAAACTTGGACCATGCTGTATCTGGGCCTATAGTCTTAGCCAAGTCAATAACCCATAACCAGGGCCAGACGGAATCTGCGGACATTTTGTGCTATTTCTCCTGAGTATTTTGTCAAAAATCTGCAGATTTATGCGGAAAGATTTTAGGAGTAAAAAATTAAAGTATGAAATAAAAAGTAATACCTTTTTAACTTGTATTTAATGTTTACAATGCAAATCCAATTAGATCCACTTTATTTGGTAAACAAAGCAAGTCTCTCGTATAAAATCTCTTCTAAAAGACAGAAAATAGTACTTTACAAACTGTATTGTAAAAAACCATATGAATATTTTCATATTTATTAATATTTTTACTGAAATTAATTTGAAAACTGAATAAATATAAATTTACACACATTTAAACCAGTAAATAAACAGAATTAATGATGGGCTAAAAATCTGCAGAAATCTGCCGAATTCTGCGCGCGCAGATTCCGTGTGGGCCTAACCATAACTCGGCCTAAACTGAGATTTGGTGTGTCATGACTGCAAAGAAATTGATAAACCCATGAAGCATTGTGCTTTAGGCGCATCAATAATTGTAATGGTTAGCAATGGTTAATAGTAATATAATTTGTAAAATAATAATTTGGTTAATAAAATATATGTAATGTAGGTTACATTCAGTAATTTTGCAACATAACTAGATTAATAAATCTTGATTTTTTCCTGGATCAAATTAAAGGCATTAGAAGATGCAAACAGGAATATAGAAATGACTTTGTGCATTAAAATGTTTACTAAAAATAGTTTAAATATATTATAAATGTATGCCAAGAAGGGCCAAACTTACGTGGCCACATATCAATTTTTAAAATCTGGGCCAAATACTACATTTGACATATGGCCCATGCCTTGCATGCTGCCTTAAAGATGGTGCCACCTCATGTTTGGCCCACATGCTGTATGCCTGTGCCGGATGAACGCCTGCTGTGCTAGCTTTATGACAAATCTGGGCCAGAGTTTTTTGCTACCTGGGTCACTTCACGATGTTCCAAATGTGACCTTGGACTACAAGTCTTTTTTACATAACATGAAAGATATTTTATGAATCTCCTATTTTAAATCTAAATATCAGATATCAAAACTCTGTATCAAAATATGCATTGCTAAAGATTTATTCTAGACAACTTTTCAACAAATTTTCTTAAGATTTTGATCTTTTTTATGATGTTTATTGCTGTTTAGATTAAGGCAATATTTGTCTGAGATGCATTTATTTGTAAATCTGGAATCTGAGGGGTTCAATATCTGAAAAAGATAGAAATATTGAGAAAATTGCCTTTAAAGTAGTCCATAATACATTCTTAGTGATGCATATTACTAATCAGAAGTTTTAATATATTTATTTAAAGTAGGAAATTTACAAAATATCTTTATGAAACATGACTTTTACCTCATATTTTATTGATTTTGGCAAAAAAATAATAAAAAAAATAAAAATAATTTTGACTCAATGTATTTTAGGTTACTGACAAAATTCAATCCAGGGTCAGAAATATGAACAACCTTTTTTTTCCTTCCAATTGTCATGGTGCTCAAAGATCCTCTCTTTATACATTTTTGATAAATCTGTGGAGGCTTCAATGGGTTGTTCAGTGTTTAATAATAATAACAATAATGCACATCCAACTGAAGCAGTAAATCAATAAACCTCCACAACAGCAATAGTAAATATAATTAAGACTAAATACCATCTTAAATACCATCTTTTAACTGTTTCTTAAATAATGTGGTGACCTTTCTAACAGGCGAAGAAAGTGCATTACACAACCTCTGGGCTGCAACAGAGAAAGACATTTCTTCCATGTTTTTTAATCTAAAATAAAGTAGATTTTTATTTTATTCTAACTTAATTGAATACAACTCAGCAAAATGAAATATCAATTTAAATTTGGATTCAGTAAATGTCGAAATTGACAGAACTGATCACTTATTTAAGTACTGTCTATAACAAATATAAACCATGTTTTTTTTTTCCTTCTTTCAAAAATACTGTCGTTTTAATTGTCACGGCTCTCAGCACTTCCCTTGATACCTTTTTCTATCAATCTACTCAGGCCCCAACGGTTGTTCAGTATGTCTTGTTTTTTTATATAGATTGTAACTACTTCCATTGTTATTATATGTACTCTCAACATATTTAATTCAATTTATTGTTTGTTGTTTGATTAAATATGTTGCTAAATAAACTTGAATTCAAACTTGAAATCAGTTTTTCTTTTTCGCAACATCACTGAATACTTGTACGAATGAATAATTATATACATACAAATTATTCAAATTAAGACATTTTATGTATAATTATGGTGGTCATTTATAATCTACCCTTTTTTAGATTTTTTTTTGTAAATAATATGCATTAAAAATGTCCCCGTTGCCTGAATTAGACACATTTTAAATAATTTTACATAATATTGTTATTATAATATTATATTATAAGGGAGCCACGGTGGCGTAGTGAGTAGCACGTTCGCCTCACAGCAAGAAGGTCGCTGGTTCGAGCCCCGGCTGGGTCAGTTGGCATTTCTGTGTGGAGTTTGCATGTTCTCCCCGTGCTTGCCTGGGTTTCCTCCGGGTGCTCCGATTTCCCCCACAAGTCCAAAGACATGTGGTATAGGTAGGCTAAATTGTCCGTAGTGTATGAGTGTGAATGTGTGTGTATGGATGTTTCCCACAGATGGGTTGCGGCTGGAAGGGCATCCGCTGCGTAAAAAATATGCTGGATAAGTTGGCGGTTCATTCCGCTGTGGAACAAAAAATATATTTTATAAATTTTCTTATCCTATAAACAAAATTTTATATACATAAATGTACATTTTCGGACCAAAAACCTTTTTTTATATATATTGCTTACTGAAATGCAGTATTACTTTCAATCTATTTCTAACTCTCTTACAAAAAAGGCTTTAAAAACGACTGAAATGTCTAAATTATATAATCTTTTTCTTTAATGTGTGATGTACATACCCCTTTTATTTGTTTTGTTTTTGTTTTGTTTTGTTTTTTCATGTCTTCTATTGCAGAGTTCTCTTTTTTGTCTTTTCTTTTTCTTTATAATGTACTTTGATTGTATATTATTACCTTTCGCATAATAAAAAATATTAAATAACAATAAAAAAAAACTATTTAGAGGACTGACCACCGATGCATGTTGTTTTGACGTCCTTCAGGGTGGAATCAAGCTTTAAATTAGGGGGGTCAATACCCCCCGAAACTCCCCTGTAATTCACACCCTGCCCTAGTTGCAGAAGACAAATATTTTCAAATAGGCCTACTTTACCATAGTAAGCTTCAAAAAACACTACAGTGTTTACAATAAATTGCTATAGTTCTCTCTACAATAAATTACTATAGTAGTTTTCACTAGGGAAGACTCCAAGACATGTAAATGTGAATGTCAGAAAATTTTGAAATATATAAGGAGTTGTTTAAAACAGAGTAAGAACATATTCATGACAGATAAATGTGTAAATAACCTGTAAAAACATGAAGAACTCAGAATGCAGTAAAATAATCACGACGGTGCAGATACTGAAACACAACTGCAGCAAACCCTCACAACACTTTCCTGTCTGTTGACACAAACTCACGTGTTCATGAAGAGTGATGCAACTGGCTTTTCTTACAGCAGAGCTGGCCAATCAGGACGCGCAGCGCACACATAAACTCCAGCGATTGGCTGAGGGCCAAGCACTTCTGTGCTGTGATTGGTGATAGCGTTGTACTCCACACCAGCAATGGCAGTTCACAGACAGCGTGAAAAACACAATAAACAAAAGTGAAACATACTAGATATAAGTCAACCAGCTCTTCGGTACGTCGTATTTTAGGTACGTTTCTAATATCACTTTTAAATATTTAGTTTTCAGCATTTACCTCGTTGTCTCTGCTGTGTACTGCATATTCAGTCCTATCAGGAAATAGCGCTGTTCTTCCTTTAACTTTACCTCAGCTGATTTATATAAGTGTGTGAGACTTGACTGTGAACCCGTGTGTTTTATTCAGCAGTTAATGCTGATATTGTGGTTATTCAGGTCAGAATGAGTGTGGGCTTCATCGGAGCGGGTCAGTTGGCGCATGCGCTGGTCAAGGGCTTCACAGCCGCAGGTACAGCGACATTTACACACAATCACCACTAGAGGACGCACTGACACACGATAAAAACAAAGCACAGACATTATTATTAATTATACATTTTTGGTTAATGTGTGTTTATACGTAATCTGAAAGTGAATAAATAAGTTTCCAATTGATGCGTGGCTTCTTAAGAATTTATGAAAAGTTCTAGATACTGTATAGGAAACATGAAATAAGAAATTTAAATATAATATTACACTTTGACAAAAAGTATTCTTGTAAAATAATCATCTGATGATTGCAATTGGCTACAAAACAGGAAAAATTGCCCTGAATGCATAGTTTTTTTTACTTGTTTGTTTGATTTGATTGTAATACAATATCTTACTGTCAGAATTTGTTTACCACGGTTTTGTACAGTGAGTGCATCCTGTTAAAGGAAGAGTTGACCCAAAAATTCAAAATACCACATTTACTCATCTTCAAACTATCCTTATGGTATGTGGCTTTGTTTTGTCAGATGAACACAGTTTTATTCTGGCTCTTCCATGCTGTACAATGCTCTTGGACCGGGGGCGTAGCAACCGGGGGGGTACGTCCCCCTCACTTTTAGAGACAGACCATTTAGAAACAGATGATTCAGGGGTGTCGCTAGACCCCATTTACTGGGCCACGTGCCCCGGTAAAAATCGCCAGTGCGATTTACTTTATATGCAAGTGTATTTATTAAGAGTGGTAATCCCAAATTAAGACGTTATTCTCTATGTGCAACCGAGCCAATCAAAAAGAAACCTTACACATACGCGCTGATAACCATACTCACGCTCAAGCACTGTTCCTGCAATTTGAATCCTGATACATACACGCCGAAAAATTACGCGCTGCTCATGCTTAGTGAAACGGGTGTAACATGCTTTTATTTAGATGTGTCGGCACGCAGTGAGTTTTGCAAGTGGACAAAACTAAAGTAATATGATGGTAAAACTCAGCCATGGGTCAAGTCTAAGACAACAGATAATTCTATAAAACATCTTTTTTGTTTTCCATAGAGTTGTCTATAGAATTTAATTCTGATGAAACTATTATTCATGCAAAAGATTTCCTAAATGGTCTTAGCATCCCTCCAGTTGTGTCTTTACATTGTTTTCCAGTTTAGAATTCATTTCTGTTATTTATTTAAAATAATAATTGTATAATAATAAAAATAATAATAATAATAACAATACTTGTAGATGATTAATAATTATATGAACGCAAACTGTCTCCCCACTTTTAAAATATCTGCTACGCCCCTGCTCTTGGATAGTGGCTTTTATTTAGAATTTTCCAAAACTTTGAAAATCCATCATCAAATAAACCTATATACCGCCATAGGGTTATTGCATGTCTTATAAAGCAGTTCCATGTGTTTTTGTACCAACAACAAAATAAAATTATAATTTTAAAATTCTTACGAGAGTCCTAAGAGAAAAAGTTGTTTTCTCGTGATAACGACATAATAAAAAGTTGTTTTCTCGTCATAATGACATATGAAAATAATAATAATAATAATAATAACAATAATAAATACATAAATAAATAACAAAAATAAACAACGTAACATAAATAAACAACAGCCAAAGTGCTCCCACTAAATTATTTATTAACATAACATAACCAGCAAACAATCCGAAAAGACTAGAGATGGGGAGTCCAACAACATAACAAATAACAACCAAACAAACCTAAAGCAGGATGGAACTCCCCACTCCAAACAAATATCAAAAGGAATATATATATAT